>PVKV010006605.1:0-103535 GCA_004027835.1 Alouatta palliata
TCTCGGCTCACCGCAACCTCCGCCTCCTGGGTTCAAGCAATTCTCCTGCCTCAGCCTCCCGAGTAGCTGGGACTACAGGCACGTGCCACCACGCCCAGCTAATTTTTGTATTTTTAGTAGAGACGGGGTTTCACCATGTTGACCAGGATGGTCTCGATCTCTTGACCTCGTGATCCACCCGCCTCGGCCTCCCAAAGTGATGGGATTACAGGTGTGAGCCACCGCGCCCGGCCCCCCATTTTATATTTTCACTGCCAGTGTATGATAGTTCTGTTTACTGTATATCCTCTTGAACATGTTATATTGTCAGAGATTTTTTTTCCCTCTTTAATTTTAGCCAATCTAGTAGGTATATAGCGGTATTCAGTGTGGTTTTAATTTTTCATTTCTTGATGACTAATGATGTTGGGCATCTTTTTATGTTCTTTTTGGTCATTTGTGTTTTCTTCTTGGAGAAACTTTCCAGATATTTTGCCTTTTTGGTACTGGGTCGTTTATCTGTTATTAAGTAGTAAGGACTGTTTGTATATTCTAGATACAAGTCCTTTGTTATTTGTGTTATGAATATTTTATCCTATAACTGGTATGGTGGCTCATCTTTGTAATCCCAGTGCTTTCGGAGGCCGAGGTTGGAAGACTGCTTGAGGCCAGGAGTTTGAGACCAGCCTGGGTAACATAGTGAGACTCTGTCTCTATAAAAAGAAAAGTAAAAAAAAAAAAATTAGCCAGGCATAGTGGACAATAGTCCTAGCAGGCGGGATGATTGCTTGAGCCCAGGAGTTTGAGGCTGCGGTGGGCAATGATGGCACCACTGCACTCTTGCCTGAGCTACAGAGTAAGGCTCTGTCTCTAAAAATAATAATAACAGAAATATTTCATTTTATTTATCCAGTTCTCTAGTTGTGTAAAATGGGAGGGTAAATCTGGTTTGCTTACTTCTTTGTAGATAAAAGCTATGTATACTTCCTGCTTTATACAAAGCCTTCTCCTATGGCTAAGATTTTTCTTTTCCCATAATTGTAGTCCCTATTTTTTTTTTTTTTTAAATCCTGAATAACTTTTCTCCATGTTCAGGTCTCAGCTTAAAGTTTACTTCCCTGGAAAACCTTCCAAAATCCTAAAACATAGTAGGTGCTTTTTAAATATGCTTTGTGGCTCTGTATGCTTCTCTGTGTTTTTATTAATCTTAGATTTTAATGTCTGTTAAGACAGGGACAGTGGTTTTTTTTGTTCATTGCTGTATCCCTTGGGGCTATCAGAAAATGAAGTCTGGCAAAAACTTGGTATCCAGAGGTCTCCTAAATAAATAAGTGTTTAGAATATCAGTAAATAGGAGGCATGTATTACCTGTACACTTTCTCAGAATAAATGAAATTTTTGTTTGTTATAATTCTTTACAAATTCATGGAAAGTAATCATCCTGTTTTGTTCTCTTTGAAGTTTAAAAGATAATAGTAGTGCATTTTGGTCTTGGTGGCAGCACTCAGTCTTCCAAAGGTTTGCATTACTCCTGTGCACAAGTATTCTGCATATTGCAAAACCCATCTGAATGTTCATAATTCAATCAAGCTTTCAGTGTTTTTAAAACCGATTTATTCGACGGGCTTCCTTTAGACATTGAGGAGCTTAAAAAAAGTTTCTGATAAAATTTGGTTCTAGTGATTTAAAAGAGAAGCTTGGTATTTAATGTTTCTGTTAACAAAATTATTTTCAAATTTGTAAAAGAATGATCATTTAATTAGAGTTCTTTAGCCAGTTTTTCTTTTGGTTGTTATTGTCAGAGTTTTAAAACTTGCTTTGGAAATTTTCTAACACATATCTATATATACCTTTCCTTCAAAGACTGAAGAATGAAAAGGCCTTGCGTCTCAACCTTACTGGTAAGTGGGTTTACTTGTTTGAAATTCTGGCTAGAGTATGGGGAATTTCTGCCCTATACCTATTTTTTCTTCTTACTCTTTTAGTGAAATACTATTTTTATCAAAGAGAATTTGATGAGACTTGACCTAAACAAAGCAAATCAATCATTAAACTGTTGGAATAGTGTTAATGATTTCTAGCTAAGTTTTCCAGAAGCTGTTAGTTTATATCATCTATCTACCTACCTGTCTACACATATGTGCATATCCATCTATTTATCTATCTGAAGTTTAACTCTACCTCCCTAACCATTAGAATTATGAAGGATTATGGCCTAGGTGGAAATAGTAATTCATATTTATTTAATGGTGTGGACCTACACATCTTCAGTTTGTATCTCAGTGTCATGTCGCTTTTTTTGGTCAGAGTTATTGCTAATAATTTTTTATTGACAAGTCTGAGATTTAAATACTGTTAGGCTCTTTTATTAAAATTAAAGGTATTTGAACCCTCATCTATAATGCTTCCTCAGGTAATAGAATAGTATTTTTAAATGGGGTATCAGTATACTGGGCAGGGTGATTTTTTTTTTTATCTGTAATCTTGAGAACTCTTATCTGAAGGTGACCTCAGTGGTCAGATTTTCTCATAAGGATGAATTTTGTTGGATCTTTGTTAATATATCTCAATTTCTCTACATAGTACCTGGCAGCTCTTGTATGCTTAATGTATTTGCTAACTTTGGGGCCCTGGACAAGTTATTTAACCTCCTTCATCTACAAATGGGGGTAATAATAGTACTAATTCTCATGGGATTATAAAACTGTTTACATAGTGCCTGCAACTTAGTAAATACTCAGCAAATATCATTCTCATCATTAATGGAGTTTTCATTTTATTATTTTTGACAAGCTGTCCTTTGCTTTTAAATACTTAGAAATTCATGCCCAATTAAAGGATTATTTTCCTTTTTTGCATCCATATTGGCTAACAAATATACACAGAAGAGCATCCCTCCCACTCCTCTCTCTTCTCTAAATTAAAATCTGACAACAGTTTAATTTGTGACAGACTGGTTTAATTAGCTGTGAGCCCACACAAGGCTTTATGTTTAACATTGACAAAAATTTTGGTTCTATTTTAAGCACGTTAATGTTGAGAATTATAATGAATATTTCTTTGCTTAAATGATGACTGGTGTGGTAAACTATCTTGGTACTTGTTGTTTATAGGTGAAAAACTGCAATGGTTTCAAAATCATCTTGATCCCCAGAAAAAGGGATATTCAAAGAAAGATGCTTGTGAACTCATCGAAAGGTAAACACTGGGCATATTATGAGCAAAGGGTCAGAAAAGGGAATTCTCCAGCGGGGTTCTTTAAAACACAGAGCTCTGTTCTGGATTTGTAGAAGAGCAGATGGGCTTTGTGATCAGGAAGACTTTGGATTCATTTCCTGACTTAGTCACTATAGGAGGTTTGTAACCTATTTGGGTCTCAGAGTGGTAGTTAGACCACTTTCTTGGGATCATGACAGGCTTCCTGGAGAAGTGTCATCTAAACTGGCAGCTGAAAGCTAGGGGTTAGCAGATCAAGGCAAGGTAGTTTGAAGAACCCCTAGCCAGAAAGAAGAATATTTAAAATGGTCAGAAGTGAGAATTAAGATAACATATTTAGTGATCTGCCAGACATTTAATATGACTAAAATAAGTTCAAGGAGGGAAGTGTGGCAGGTACAGTAAATGATAACTAGCTCATGAAAGACCTCAGATGTCAGTCTAAAAGTTTGGACCTTATCCAAGGACATTAGGAACCATGGGAGGCTTTTACAGCAAGCACCTGAAATGATCATACTTAACATTAGAAAGGACACAGTGAGAATGAAGAAAACAGACTGAGGGGTTCATGACTGGCCAAGAAACCGTTGAAAGGTTGGTATAACAATCCAGGCAAGAAATGATGGTGGCCTTTGCGTGGTTTATAGCATGATGAAAAGTGAAGTGAAAGATTCCAAAGATATTAAGAGGGTAGAAGTCTCAGTGTTTAGTGAAAACTTAGGTGTAGAATAACAGGGAGAGAGAGCAGTCAATGAGGCCATCAGATTCCTTGTCTGGACAACTATTTCCTGAGTTAGGAAACCCAGGAGATAGAGGACGTTGGTTGGGGGTAGGTAGGGACAGGGAGATGACAAGTTCAGTTTTGATATGCTAATGGTGAAGCCACTAGGGGACATCCAGATGGAGATGGTGGTTGAATGTGAGGGTCTGCAGTTTGATAGTAGGCTGTGATTTGGTCACTGAAGTTAAGGAAGTGGTCGAGTTATCCAGGGAATGGGTAAAAGGTTTGAGGACCTGAGGAATCCAGAGGAGCATAAACATTTAAAGGACACACGAAGGCTGGATACTAAGTTTTCCACTAAATAATAAAAGCCAAATACTTAGACTTTATATGTAACACAAATGATATTCTTATTTTTCAGGTACTTAAATCGATTCAGCAGTGAGCTGGAGCAGATCGAGTTACATAACAGTATCAGGGACAGGCAGGGGAGGCGGCACTGTTCCCGGGAGACTGTCGTCAAGCAGACAATGGAGCGGGAGCGACAGCAGTATGAAGGATATGGCCTTGGTGTGCTCACTGATTTTTTATTTTCCTTTTGTATTACAGAGCAGTGTCGATTTGTGATTGATTTCAAAGGTTTTCTTTTATATATTGTTTATTTGATTTGATTTTCTTCCTTTGACATCCTTTTCTTTGTGAGGATTTAGAATAATTTTGGATTCTTTTTTTTCCTCTACAACAAAACTATCAATTTTGTGAGAGTGACATCATATCTTTTCGCTGTGATAGTAATACTGATAACTCTCATATTCGCCTTGTCAACCCTAACTTGTCCCTAGAACTCCAGATTTGCAGTATCACACTTGGGTTTCTCAGACTCTTTATTTGCATGTCTTTTGGGCATCACAGACTTGACATGTCATAAAACAAAGTTCAGCTTTTCTCCTAAAACTTGCTCCTCCCATAGGTCTCTTACTCCAGTCAGCGGCATCACCACTTGCTCAGTTGCTCAGATGAGAAACCCTAGAGTCACTTTCACAGTCTACATGCAACCTGTCAGCAGACTGTTTAGAATCTGGTGACTCTGACAGCTACTGCTACCACTTCCCACCTCCCTGGTTCAAGCCACTGTCGTCTCACCACTGCTGTGGTAATAGCCTCCCAGTTGCTCTCTGTGCCTCCACTCTTTCCTGCTACAGTCCGTTTAACATGTAGCAGCCAGATTAGTTGGTAGTATTTATCAGAGCACATCCAGAGTAAATCATTTTCTGGTGATACAGCTAGAACTAAACTCAGATCTGCTATGCTGCAGTGCTTTTCCCGGAATCAGGGGATGGGTCTGGTGAACAGACTCTGTTGAGTTTACAGGTGTTAGTTTTCTTGCGGAGAGATTGTCACCAAATTCCGTTTTGATAAGATTTTGAGAAGACTGGATATGACCATCCCCTCTCCTCTCCTCATGTGGTGTAAATATTTCTAATTCAGTAAGATTCATTTAAAAAAAATTTTGTGCTTATTTATACCTCAACACCTAGCCTGTTATTCTCTGAAACTATTGTAAAAGTCAATATAGTCTGGGCACGGTGCCTCACGCATGTAATCCCAGCATTGGGAGGCCAAGGCAGGCAGATTACCTGAGGTCGGGAGTTTGGGGCCAGCCTCACCAACATGGAGAAACCCTGTCTCTACTAAAAATGCAGAATTAGCCAGGCATGTTTGTAATCCTAGCTGCTTGGGAGGCTAAGGGAGGAAAATTACTTGGACTCAGTAGGTAGAGGTTGCAGTGAGCTGAGATCATGCCATTGCGCCCCAGCCTTGGGCAACAAGAGTGAATCTCCATCTCAAAAAAAAAAAAAAGTCAATATCTAGTTGTAACAAACATGCTTATTTTATCTTCTTTATTACTTGATACTAAATTTCATATAACGTTGTATTGAATTGGCTAAATTTTTTGCAACAATCTTCCAATTTTTTGTTCATGCCTCTTGTATTTCACCAATTTAAGTGTGATCACGCATGTTGGTTTATGATGAACTTTTGAAACATGCTAAGAAACTACCATATACCTGTTTTAATTAAAAATGGGTGTAAGTTTTATTGAACTTCTTTAAGCAGAATTTTTTTTAAATTTAAGTCTTTTTTTCACATTTAGAAAAATGCGACTTTTTAAAAACCTTAATTTTTTCATTCCTGAGATAAATTCTACCCTGTGAAGGTAGATTATTACATGTTTGAAAGCATTGTACTTTTCACCAGGAAAAAATATATAACCTGGCGTGTTATTTTAGCGGATTGATAGTTATACTTTGCCAGGTACCTTTTATTGTTAAGAAGGAAAGTGTTTATTTTGTTAATAGCTTTGTTTTATTTCATGGATTCTATGCTAGAATTGATCATTTAATAGCATTTTTCTTGAGTCAAACTTTTCATGTTAATTGTAGCAATACTTTGAAATTTTGTTTTCTTTTGGATATTTTTGCTAAAAATTATTTGTTGTCTACAAAATAATAAAAGAGGGAACCGTAAAATTGGTCATTTAGAAAACTTTGCCTAATGGAGATCAATTATTCTCTTTTTCAGAGATTCCAGACATTCTAAATGCAAGTAATCTGAAAACGTTTAGGTGAGTCTGTCTTGTATTGTTCCCTTGACGCTGTGTGTAAAGTATATGACAAGTGAACTTTCTTCCCCTTTGAGTCCAGACGGTGGAACTAAAAGAAAATCAGGGGTTTCTTTTAACCTTTTCTTTTTTATCAGACCAAGTAAGAATTTTCTGAACTTATGCTTATAAATACTTGATATGCACTGACAGGATAGTGACCTGATGTGCTTGTTGTTTTTCATAATGGTTTAAGATACATTATTATTATAGTACCTCAAAGTATGGGATCTCACTGTTCCTCCCTTAGTTCTTATTTTTTTAAAAAAAGAAATAACAGCAACAGACGTGATGGCTCAGAGTCACATCCCTAGGCTGTTCCGTAGCAGCCTCTTTCGCAGAGGAGATGGTTATAGGAATGATTCCAGGGAACAGGTTAAGTCATCGAGACCTGCTTTGTCCAGCGGTCTCTAGTTGTACTCTTTTGTAAACTGGGAAACTACTGAGTAGGATTTCGATTTTTTCGGTTTTTTTTTTTTTTTTTTCTTTTTTCAACTTTTATTTTAAATTCAGGGTTACATGTGCAGGTTTGTTGCAAAGGTATATTGCGTAATGTTAAGGACTGGAGTAAGAATGGATCCATTACTCAGGTAGTGAGCACAGCACCCAGTAGGTGGTTTTTCTTACCTCTTATCCCTCTTCCTTCCCTGTCTTGTATTTCCCAGTGTCTGCTATTCCCATTTTTATGACTTTGTGTACCTAATGTTTAGCTCCTACTTCTAAATGAGAACATGTAGTATTTGCTTTTGTGTTTCTGTGTTACTTACTTAGTTGACTTAGGATAATCTATAAAACTCCTAGAAGAAAACCTAGGGAATACCCTTGTTGATACCAGCCTTGGCAAAGAATTTGTGGCTAAGCCTTCAAGCAGTTGCAATAAAAACAAAGATGGACAGATGGGACCTAATTTCTGCACAGCAGGAGAAACTGTCAAGGGAGTAATCAGACAACCTATAGAATGGGAGAAAATATTCTCAAACTGTTTGCATTCAACATAAGGCCTAATATCCAGAATCTATAAGAAACAAATGAATCAGCAAGCAGTGTTTTAGTTTTTAAACATAGTTTCTGTTTTATTAAGCACTTTGGTCATGACTAGACCATGTTGATGGCTCTTATATTTAATGTTAATTGAAATTAGATAAATTTAAATCCAGTCATCTTCTATACTTTTGAATTCATTGAAACTAAATTAGCTTTAATAGAATTCATCTATCATGTTTAAGATGCAGTTCGCTTTTGAGCTTATGTATAGCTTGTATTTATAATTTAAATTTATGGAGCTTAAGATCTTTTTATACCTTATTTATTATTATTTTTTTTTTTGCCTGCAATCTTAAATATATAAATATGCTCTTTATTTCTATAAACAATATATCTTCTACTTCCTCCAAAGCCAGAAACAAGAAAAGAGGAGCATAGCCTTCTGGTTAGAGTTCAGTTCCCAAAACAATATCCATATTTCTTCTAAAGTAATTAATTATCACAGAAAATACTGAGGTTGAAAAACTGAACATTTTCCATTATAAAAATAACAGTTGTTTGATTACTGAAACTTAACTGGGATGTACTTCTGTGTGTGAAAAGGAAAACCTCTTCTGACTATATTTTGGAGATTTGTCAGGTATGATAACAGTGTCTACTTTTGATTGTGAATCTTGATCTGGGTAGCCTGAGAGAAGGAAATACTCAGGTTAGGGAAGATGAAAGAACAGAACAGCTTTCTTGTAATTTATGCTGAATATTTTCCTTTAGTGCTTTTGAAGTTTTGAATTTGTAGGATCCTCTGAGTTACAAAAATTTACTATGTCCTGTTTTTTCACTTCAACACTCTGTACCTTTTTTTTTCCTTTTGTCTAGGGAATGGGACTTTGATTTGAAGAAATTGCCAAACATTAAAATGAGAAAAATTTGCGCTAATGATGCAATTCCCAAGAAGTGTAAGAGGAAAACTATTATAACTGTAGACCAAAATTTAGGAGAATTGGAACTACATGATGAATCAAGTGACTCAGATGAGGAAATGACTGCAGTGGCCTAATTGTCTACACTTGAATTGAAAATAAATAACTTGAGAGTTTCAAATTATATTCATTGGTTATGGTACATAATTGTCAATATACAAGAATTTGACATTGACATTCTCTTATTAGAGTTTCATTTGCAGTTTCAAAAATGGTGTTAGGATATTTATTTTAAAATGAACATTGCTTTTCATTTATATTGAGTTGCTGAAATAGACATGATCTGCAAAAAGCTGTTTAATCTTTTTCATCTTAATTTCGGGCTGGCAGGAAGCAATATCTCTCTCTCCCAGCCCGACATGTTTTGTACAAAAAATGTTTTGTTTTTGTTTTGTATTTATGATTACCTTATTTCACATTTTGTGAAACGGACAGTAACTTCTCTCTCGCTTTCGGCTCATAGTTAAGTCTTAAAATGGTTGTAAAAACTGATTTATAAATTACATGAAAGAGAGTAAGAACTGCTTTATCTGAACTGACACTTAAATGCCCCTGCTGTTAGATGAATAAAACTCGTGAAAAATGGTGGATTGTCCTCCTTCTTAAATATTTCTTTCTAATTTCCCCTGTGTTGTCAAATCAAACTTTACAACTAATAAGCAACACTGCTGGGAAACTAGATTAGATATATGTATTTATTGAATGAATGCATTTACCATTTAGGACCATAATAATTATGTCACTCCTAGTTGGATCAAAGTAGCCTCAGAGATAACTTGTCTTTAACTCTAAAGATGCTTAAGATGTCCTTAATCATTACCTGTTAAACATGTTCACATGGGGTGATAACTTGTGCTCCCTTCTTGTAGACCACTTTTAAGTCAGTGGCACATTTTTGTAAGACAACGTCTATAGTTCATGGCCATGAAACAAAGTAAAGGTAACTTATTTTTGTAAACTAGGGGTTAGCAAACTGTTTCTTTGTAAAAGGCCAGAAAGTAAATATTTAATATATTGGGCAGTATAGGCCAAATGTAGTTTCTGTTGCGTATTCGTGTACATACGTGTGTTTGCCACCCTTTAAAAATATAACAACTGCCTGGGCACGGTGGCTCACGCCTATAATCCCAACACTTTGGGAGGCCGAGGTGGGTGGATCACTTGAGGTCAGGAGTTTGAGACCAGCCTGGCCAACATGGTGAAACCCCATCTCTACTGAAAATACAAAAATTTGCTGGGTGTGTTGGCAGGCGCCTGTCATCCCAGCTACTCGGGAGGCTGAAGCAGGAGAATTACTTGAACCCAGGAGTCAGAGGCTGCAGTGAGCTGAGACTGTGCCACCGTTGTGCCACTGCCCTCCAGCCTGAGTAACAGAATGAGATGCTGTCTCAAAAAATAAAGCAATAATATAAAAACCATTCTTAGTTAATGGCCATACAAAATAGGTTGAGGGATTGATTTGCTTGTCATAATTGGCTGATCCCTTGTCTTAAACCCATGAGCTGAACTTCCACGGACGTAAGTTAATGATACATTCCCAAGTTCAGAGCAGCTAACACACATCTGTGGTCTTTTCCCCCAATATCCTAGTTGCTTCCTTGACGTAATTACTGACAGAAGTGTCCCTTCAGGACCTTGCTTACCTGAAGTAGAAGCTTTTTCTAATTTTCCATGTGCTTCAGGAGCAGGAGGTTAGGTGGGTGTCCTCGTTGCTCTACTGTCACTTCAGAATAATAATAAAGACCCCCTTGGGTCTTTGAAGTCCTATTCTTGCCTCCTTTCCTTATCTTCCCTCCCAGAAGAACCTTTTGCCCATTCATAGAATACCAGCTCGTGGCCTAGTTTTCTTCTCCCCTGTACCAATCATTTTAGTGATTTCTTGTGGATAACAAATAGTGGCTAGCAAATGTAACAACACTATGTTTTACGTTTTCCAGTCTTTTTCTCTGTCCCACCAGTGGCCTCTCAGTGGTCGCACCTGGATCCTTAGCACCTCCACTCTAGACCTGATTTTGAAGATTCCATTCTCCATTCACTGTCACCACCCCTCTTCGTTGCTGAAGTTCTGTACCTTGACCTCACTCCCGTTATGCATCATCTGTCTTGTTCAGCTCAGCTTAAAGTTCATTTTTGCCTCCTTGCATATACCCTCAGTTCCTTTCCCCCGACTCTGTCTTCCTCTTTCAGAACCCAGACCAAGTAAAAGCTGTGTTTCCCTCATGCCTGTTTTCAAGCAGTAAAACATCGCTGAAGAATTATCGAACAGACCATTTTCATACTGATGCTTGCAGATCTCAAGTGGAGTCTCAGTACTGCTTAGTGATATTTACTATGTTCCCCTACTAAGTTCATTTTCTAACTTTGGGATAATTATTTTACGTTTTGTTTTTTTTCTAGCTTGACTTGAACTAGCCTTCTCAATGTCCAACCCTTGGTTTTTTATACATCTTTGAGAAAATGCAAATTACCATTTTCTTTTGATTTAATGGATGTATCTTTTCCTTTCAAAGGCAAATACTCCTACTTGTGTTGTTTCCTGCTCCTTATTTTCTCAAGAAACCTTGATTTTTCTGTTTTTCACCTAATTTTTCAAGCCAGAAATCTGCCTATAAAATCATCCTTGATTTTTCACTTTATCTCTTCTGTGCCTTCCCCCAGTATGATTTAATTGGCAAGTATTTCTGATTCCAATTCAAAAATGAAATCGGCCCATATCAGGCAGTCTCTTTACCAAAGCCACCAGGTCTTGCCTGTCCTATGTGCAGTAGCTCCTTAACTGGCTTTCTTGCCACCGTTCTTACTCTTGCCAGCATGCTGATGGCCTTGTGTATGGCCACTTAATCCACAGCTGGGCAGGGTTTTGCCGCAGATGACCTGACTGACCCTTGGAAGACTGTTCTGTAATCTAACCTGAACATGGGAATATGGAGGATGTCATTTGCCTCTTGATCTTTTGGGAAGTGAGAGTTTGTCATCACCTGGGTTCTGATGAACTCTGAGACTCCACCTCGAGTCACTTGTAGCATAGAGCTGCAGCCTATAAAACTAACAACTCAAGATTGGTGCAAAAGTAATTGCAATTCCTGTCATTTTTTTATTTTATTTTTATTATTATACTTTAAGTTCTGGGGTACATGTGCAGATCATGCAGGATTGTTACATAGGTGCACACGTGCCATGGCAGTTTGCTGCGTCCATCTCCCTATCATCTACATTAGGTATTGCTCCTAATGTTATCCCTCCTCAACCCATCCCCTAGTATCCCTCCCATAGCTCTCCCAGCCCCTAACAGGCCCCAGTGTGTGATGTTCCCCTCCCTGTGTCCTTGTGTTCTCATTGTTCAACACCCACTTATGAGTGAGAAATGTGGTGTTTGGTTTTCTGTTCTTCTGTCAGTGGAATGATGGTTTCCAGCTTCATCCATGACCCTGCAAAGGACATGAACTTATCCTTTTTTATGGCTGTATAGTATTCCATGGTGTATATGTGCCACATTTTCTTTATGCAGTCTGTCATTGATGGGCATTTGGATTGGTTCCAAGTCTTTGCTGTCGTAAACAGTGCTGCAGTGAACATACATGTGCATGTGTCTTTATAATAGAACGATTTGTAATCCTTTGGGTATATACCCAGTAATGGGATTGCTGGGTCTAATGGTATTTGTTTCCTTGAGGAACTGTCACACTGTCTTCCACAGTAGTTGAACTAATTTACACTCCCACCAGCGGTGTAAAAGCATTCGTATTTCTCCACACCGTCTCCAGCATCTATTGTCTACAGATTTTTTAATGATCACCATTCTTACTGGTGTGAGATGGTATC
This sequence comes from Alouatta palliata, assembly GCA_004027835.1. NCBI lineage: Eukaryota > Metazoa > Chordata > Mammalia > Primates > Atelidae > Alouatta > Alouatta palliata. Next base: position 12,365 of record PVKV010006605.1, read on the forward strand.
TCAATGTGATATATGGTTTTGATTTGCATTTCTCTAATGACCAGTGATGATGAGCATTTTTTCATATGTTTGTTGGCTGCATAAATGTCTTCTTTTGAAAAATGTCTGTTCATATCCTTTGCCCACTTTTGAATGGGGTTGTTTTTTTTCTTGTAAATTTGTTTCCTATCATTTTTTAAAGTTTTTTAATGGCAAGAACTGCAATTACTTTTGTACCAATCTAATATAATACTAACTGTAACATGGACTCAGCATCTCAGCAACAGAGTGCCCTTCCCCTTACGTAGTATTATCGTGTCATCTGGTCCCTTTTCTGTTTGTGTCTTTCTGTAGGGCAAGACATTATGGGAAGCCCGCACCTTTGCATTTTACTGTCTCTGTAAGTACAGTTGACTCTCCATATCTAAGGGTTCCACATCCTTGGATCCAACCAACCACAGATGACAAATATTCTGGAAAAAAAAAAAATTATGTACTGAACATGCAGACATTTTTCTGGTCACTATTCTTTAAAAATATATTATCATGACTATTTATTTAGTATTTATTAGGTACTATAAGATACCCAGAAGTGATTTTAAGTATACAGGAGGATATATATAGGTTATATGCAAATACTACACCATTTTTATATCAGAGACTGAGCGTCCATGAATTTTGTTATACGAAGGAGATTTTGGGACCAGTCCTCCACACTTACCGAGGGACAACTGTAATAAACAGTCTTACGAGGGCTTATTTCTCTACTGGCCAAATCTGTCAGCCTTGCCTGACATTTCCCATTCAGGACTTTGGTACTTACCATTCCCTCTGCCCGCGTTGCCATTCCCCTGAGCTTTCGCAAGGCCAACAATAACTGAGTGTTCTCTCTTCCTTTAGGTCTGAGCTTAAAAATATCCTCTTTATCTTAAGCATCTCTACCCTGACTCCCTTGCTTCCCTTGGTAGTCTCTATCACAGCACCCAGTTTAGGATCATTGCACACATAATGACAGTGATTAATGATCTAGGAGTGTTTGCGATAAATTCTGGTGGTGACGGAGGGTGATAAGTAAGTTCAGATTTCCAGTTTGGTCAGAAGAGTTAGCAGCCTGGTACAAAGCCCTGCAGGTCCTCAGAAGTTGGACATTTGGAATGGGCTTTGTTTTTTGCTATTACCAAACCTCTGAGATTCCAATATCTTGCTTTTAATGTTTATTATCCATGCAATTTTCTGAATCCACTATTATCTCTGAAAAGAAAAATGCTGTTATAGTCTTACTTTTCTATATCCAAGCCTTATTCCTGAGAAAATCCTTCTTTAGAGTACATTGTGATTTCTCTTAAACGTTTTTTAAGGCAGGTTTGAAGGTCCACATAGTTTATTATTTCCATTGGTTTCCCTCTGTTAGCGTATTTATTCCTTTGTACAATGTCATTAGTGTAGATTTGCTTTCAAATATGTTCACACCCTTGTAAAATCTTAAATCAAAAATATATGTTTGTTTGGACGTTGCAAATACAAATATCAGTATGTTAGGCAAAAAGTATAGAAACCACAACCAAGGTTTGCATCACTTGTTTAATATACAAAGTCTTTCACAGATAATTATTTTCTTTTTCTTAATTTGCTTTAGTACACTTGATTCACAAAACAGTAAGTTGTTAATGCAAGAGAATTATGTAAAACCAAAATAGTACAAATGCCTAATTTCAAAAACTGCACACAGTTAAAATAATTTTTCCTTCTTTGTTTTAATGCAGTATCCAGTTTCAAAACGGGCTTTCTTTAGATGTGGAGGAAACACTGCAGCCCAAAATAACAGTAATTCCTGTCAACTGTGTTGATATGTAAAATAGCACCATTGGGCTGACTCAGGAAAGAAAAAAGGTTTTCATCTTTCTTAATTAAAGTATTATATAACAACTATAATAATAATAATGATACTAATACCTTTTAAGACCTCTACTCTGTTTCAGAATACTCATTTTCAAGGCTAGGAAGGGTAAACTATGGGACAGATGGAAGAATCTTCCCACCTGATCCCTAGGACCCTTATAATTTCCCTAATGGTGTCATTGCTCTGATGAGCTAATTTTCCTGTCAAAGAATAGATGTTTTAAAGGGTACCCAAGGACTTTTCATAAAACGAGATAAAATATAACTATGAGATCGTCTCTCTGGGACCATAGTCATGTGCAGAAGCAGCACAGAGTGAGATTTAATGCTGGGGCGTTTTGAAAGACTCCTTCAGTCTATACCTGTCTTCCTTCAGTTTACATACTGCTGTATCAGGTGGTTGGGCTCAGTTTAGTTTATTTTTCCATTTTTATTTGTTTTCATACTTAAGCTTAATTGCTTTTGGGGCTTCACTTTTTTAAAAAAAAATTGCAATTTCTTTCTTTTACAATTTAATCTTTACTCCTGTACAATAGATAGTTCTTTAAAAAATTAACAGTGTCAGTGCCTGTGGTTTATGGTATTGGTAACACTGATTGATGATTATAAAGAGCCAGGGTTTTTAACAGCACTGTAAGTTCATTCTTCAATTTTAGTCCTTTATTTCAATTCCATTTTATTTCTTCCATGAGCAGGTAAACATGCCTCAAAATTGGCACTCTGTCGAACAGTTTTTCTTTTTGAAGGGTGCAGCCAGCCTACAAGAAAGCACTGCCACAAAGCTAAATGTTCTATTGTTTTAAAGGGCAAATATTCCATTGCCACACAGAATGTAAAAAGAAAATAATTAACATTAGGTTTTAGATGCAGGTAGTTATTTCAGATGTTTGAACCATAAACAACCATTGCTGTAAAGCTTCTGAAAAACTTGAAATTCAGAACTTCAGGTTTCACAAAGTCAGAAGAATAGCAAAATAAAGAAGTATTGACTTTTAACCTGCCAGGAAGCTATATTATTTTCTCATTTCAACAATGTCAAAGCCCATCAAAGTTAATTTCAGAAATTTAGGTATAGTTTGAAAATCTCATGTCCTCTTTTACTATTAGTACAATAATACTTTTATCTTTGCTTTTCATTCTAGAAATGTTTTCTTGGTGTTAGATGTAGCCCTTAATAAATGAGGCTTTATCTTAGCCAATCATCTTCACTGTGAAATCAGCCCTGCAACCTATCTTGCTTAGGTTCAAACAGAATTTAAACAAAATTTTCCATATTAATTAAGGTAAAAAATTATTTTAGTTTCAGAGCAAACAAAAGAGAAACTAACATTTCGTCGTTTGCTGGTGTCTAGGTGCTTTTCCCCAGGAATACTTGTAAACAGCATGTTGCCATTACTAACCCACAGGGAAAATGGATTAGTAAAAAACTCAGGAAAATTGCATTAAGGTTAATCCCTTAGATGTGATGCCATGATGAAATCACCCACAGCTTTGTTATTCATAAATGTATTTATCTTAAATATTTAAAATGGGAGTTTAAGAGGAATTTAATATACAGTTTAATAAGGTCCATGTATTTTTTTTTCAACATTACTTGTATGCTTTTTATAAATTACTGCAGAATTTTTGGTTCAGTTACCTCAACTTTGTTTTCCCTATGCTTATAACAAGTTTTAAGAAAGATGAGTTTTAAACCTTTTGTTTCCTGACTGAATGCCTTAACATTTTCCCCGAATATATACATGAATACACACACGCCATACACACACACACACACACAAAATTGACATTGTTTACCGTTTATTTCTAAGAATCAAGACTATTTGGACTCAGTGTCAGCCACTACTAATATTCATACCGTCTTTCTCTTCATTTAAATTTTTTTTTCCTTTTTCCTATGATCTGTGAAGAACAAAGCACACTGATAATTACAAAGTGCATCCATGTGATACCCAGATTTGTGCAATGTGACACTCATGCTTTGGTTCTTATGGCCATCATTGCCTTTCATGTTAATAAATAATGACAGCTAACAAAAATAAGTCACCTTTTTTAAAGTAGGATGTCTTTCTTTGACAGGCTACTATATCTATAATCATGAATCTAGCTCACTGCAGTATCATTCACACATCAGTTTTACATGAATATTCAAAGAACACGATAATCAACTGTCAAACCTAAACAATTACTTATCACAGAATCTGTTGACTATTTTTGCTTTCTCACTGAGCAAGGGAAATCCTGTCAGCTTTTAAAAATAAGGTCTAGATTCTTAGTCATAACTACTCATCTGTCAAGTTGACACCTCATATGGATGAAATAAACCTTACACATTTGATTTAATAACAAAACTAGGTAGTTTTATTCCCCTATCGTAAGTACTTCATAATAGCAAACTAATTTCACAACTTTGCTATAGGTGGATTGTTTTATCTTTCTATACAGTTGGTGTTTTTACCCTTGAGAGATGGGAACTTCATCTGACTTTAAAATGAGGATACTTAATTTAGTGCTTTTAAAAATCGTAACGTTTGTGAGACTTTGAAATAAAAGAATGAATTAACTGCTGTTTTGAAATATTCAACCGTTAAACAGAGCAGAAGCTTAGTTTCTACTTTTAGGGCTGTGCTATCCAATATAGTTAATTCAAGTTGAAGTGTGCTTTTAAAGTACAAACCGGATTTTGAAAACTTGGTTCAAAAAACAGATGTACACTATCTCAATAATTTTTTACATTGATGACATGTTGAAATAGCATGTATAGTGTTAAATTTTAAAAAAACCAAAATTCATTTTACCATTTTTACTTTTTAAAATGGGGCTACTAGAAAATCATTAAAAATTTACATATGTGGCTGCTGTGTTTCTATTGGACAGCACTGTATTAGAGGAACCAGACAAAAATATAAGACCTGATAACTGATTTCTGTGGGTATTTAACAGAGAATAATTACATCTGAACATTTTCTGAAAACCTTTTGTTCATGATTTAAACAGAATTCCAAGTATCAATGTCTTCAAATGTATATTGCATCGATTTTAAAACCATGCAACTGTCAAAATAACCAGACTCCACTATTACCATAAAAATCTGTTAGCTGTCAAAGCGTATCAAAATACGCATCCTCCAAGTTCTCTTCCATTTGACCTCAGGATAATGCAGACAATTTCAGGCTTAAAACCAAATATGTTGGTTATTTCCAGATGAGATAGTTAACATCGCAAGGCCCTAGAGGTAATACACATTGCAATTCAAGTTTGCGTTCTTGAACTTTTCCCGTTACTGTGAAGAGTACCATGGGTCCATTTAATCTTTTGTTACTGCCTAAAAGCATTCATTGCTCCAGCAGTTCTTAATTGTCTTAGAAATCATTCTCTAGCAAATTTCACATGTCCGTATCACACTTTAGGCTCTACTTCGTGGTATCCTGATCATTTGGTGCGTTTTTCGTCTTTTCTCTTTGAACAAAGTCAGGAAAAACGTGTCAGTAGGAGAAAGGAGGAGCTGAAGGGAGTAAATAATTAATTCAAGATCACTTCTGTCATTTGTAGTGGCTGAGGGCTAGAAAGATCTTCCGTGAAGAAACTTCCAACTGGTTCCATCAAACTGCTACAACTTCAGGGGGGCCACCCTCTGCAGATGGCAGTGAATTTGTACCTGTTTGTGATACAGGCAGTACCACAGCATCCTTGCTGTCTGCGTTGACATTGCATGAGAAGTTCTTCTCCAGTGTTTTGGCAGTGTCTGGGCAATTTTGTACAAAGATCACACGGTTGTAGGCCTTCAGCCTGCGCCACAACTGAACGTAGACTTTACACTGTACGTACATGAAGACGAGACCTCCTGTGAAGCCAATGGCTACCACGACCAGTTTTGTCCAAAATGGCCATTCAAGGACACCTTTGAAGTATAAGAAAGAATGTTATCACCAAGTTGTCCTCAGAGGATTTGGGCATTTTTTTTTTTCTATGCCACTTCAAAAGCCCATGCCTGCCTGCTAGATTATGTTAACAAGGAATATATTGTTAATAACTAGAAAGAATTACAACCTGAATTGGCTTAATTCCTTTTGAGTATCCTACATGTACTATCAAAATTGTATGTAAGGAAATTTTCTCACCTGCCACTGTGATAATCTCTTATTTCTCCTAGCATCAATATCTATGATAATTATGAGATGCTATGTTAGATATTGGACATTTGGACACTGACGTTTATCCCTTATATTTAAACCTTTAAGGAAGGACAGTGAACATAGTGGAAGAATCAGAGTTTAAAAGCCTTTTAAGAAGATGAGGTATGGGTTTGTATGTATAGATCTTCCTACCCTCATTCCTTTAAAAATTTAAAAGGAAGGAGTGGAAGAAGGAGGAAGGGGAGGAGTGAAAGGAAGGGGAAGGCAAAAGCTGCCACATTGCATCAGAGAGAATTCCTGAGTACAGGTGTGCAAAAGATTTAGGATTTTAGCCATTTGTTTCATAAATCATATTTTGTCATTGAGAACCATCACTCCTTATAGACATCTATATTTTTTCTTAGTTTCCATCACTGTTACTAGAAATAGGCTTTCTTCTGTAAATAAATAAACAGTTTAAAAAATTATTTCACAGCCATTTCAGTAACTACAACGGTGAGTATTTAGGCCACACATAATTATAAATGTTGAACATATGGGGGTTAAGAGTTCACTTCTTTCCCACATTAGGATAGTGTAGGGGACATAATAGTCGTCTTCCTGTAAGTGAAAAGTTATGAAGTAGAAAAATATAGCTCAGTATGGCTCCATACGGTACACCAAGTAGGGATGGTAGAAATGTGTAAAAACCTTTGACTTGGGGTTTTTATTTACTTATAGCAGTGAAATAGAGTTATAAGAAATATCCTATCTAGATTTTGTAGTAGTGACATTTGCTTTATGCTCTGCTCGCAAAGCAGAAGTCATGTCCTGTTTCCATCATGATGAAGCACCTTGTACCCTAAGAATAACCAAAAATAAGAGGGTTACCCTGTCAATTTCTGGTCCCAAAATAATGAAACACACGAGTATTTCTTATATCCCCAGACCCCCAACAAAGACATTTTGTGCTTGACTTTTATTTAGCTCATGTTGCAAAATCTTTCTGGATATGCTAATCATGTGGTAAGATTTTGGTATTTTTTTATTTTTTTATTTTATTTATTTATTTTATTTTTATTTTTATTTTTATTTTTTTTTTGAGAAGGAGTTTCACTCTTGTTACCCAGGCTGGAGTGCAATGGTGCGATCTCGGCTCACCGCAACCTCCGCCTCCTGGGTTCAAGCAATTCTCCTGCCTCAGCCTCCCGAGTAGCTGGGACTACAGGCACGTGCCACCATGCCCAGCTAATTTTTGTATTTTTAGTAGAGACGGGGTTTCACCATGTTGACCAGGACGGTCTCGATCTCTTGACCTCGTGATCCACCCACCTCGGCCTCCCATTTTTTTATTTTTTGAGATGGAGTCTCACTCTGCTGCTCAGGCTGGAGTGCAGTGGCGCAGTCTCGGCTCACTGCAATCTCTGCCTCCCAAGTTCAAGTGATTCTCCTCTCTCAGCCTCCCGAGTAGCTGGGATTACAGATGTGCACTACCACACCCAGCTAATTTGTTGTATCTATCTTTAGTAGAGACAGGGTTTGACCATGTTGGCTAGGCTGGTCTCGAACTCCTGACTTCGTGATCAACCTGCCTTGACCTCCCAGAGTGCTCAGTTTACAGGCATGAGCCACCATACTTGGCCAAGATTTTTTCTCCTTGAACAAACTAGTGCAAACTTAGTTATCGTGGGAATCTTCATGTTTTTCTCTAAATACCTGTTACATTTTTCACTTGCTTATCCAGTTTTTCTGAAGTCTGACTCCCTTGAACCTTTGCAAGCAAACTTTTTCTTTTAAAAATGCTTTGGCTCTGACTCTTCCTTCGACATTTTGGGGAAAAAAATGTTTCTGATCTTAAAAGGTTTGTAAGAAAACATGAAAAGCCTCACTGTTGATGTCTCATTAATTTGTTGCTCTGTTTAGCACTGTCGATTTAAAGTAAATTTCTGTGCCTCTTTCGGTAATCAAATATGAACTTAGTTTTGAGGTAGACTAAATATGTGCAATCAAATTTATTAGAACCTTTACCGATAGCAAAGGTACATTTTTTCTAACTCGTAATATACAATAACTTCTTTATGACTTGAATGATTCATAATAGTTATCATCTTGAATGTTTACTTAATCTTAATGGAAATAATACTTAAAAATATCATTGGCCAAATCTCACACAAGGAGAAATAAGAGATCATTACAATGGCAGGCGTAATTAATAGGCAGATAATCTACATATCCTAGGTCTGTTAAAGAAATTAAATCAACAATAACCTTTCAGAGCAGAAAGCACCAAGCCCAAATAGTTTTACTAGTAGATTCTACAAACATTTAAAGAATAAATGACATCAATATTCTACAGTCCTTTTCAGAAAACAGAAGAGATAATACTTCCTAAGTAATCTGGTGAGACCAGCATTAAGTAAATTTGGCAAAGACAAATTACTGTGAAGAAAAGTTATAGGCCAGTATCTCTCATGAACAGATATAAAAAATATCAACAAAACATTAGCAAATTGAATTCAACAGTGTATATAAACAATTACACATTACAACCAATAGAGATTTAACCTAGGTATGCAAAGTTGGTTCAACATTCAGAAATCAATGTAATCTCATCAATTAGCTAAAGAAAAATTGTGAATATATCAATAAATGCAGAAAACATTTGGCAAAATCCAACACTCAAGTCATGATAAAAACTAGGAATGGAAAGGCATTTCCTTAATGGGATAAAGAACAGAAAACTAGCTGACATCATAATCATGAGAAACTAGATGCTTTCTCCCCCTAAGATCAGGAACAAGACAAGGATGTGCCTTCTTACCACCCCTATTCCGTATCACACTGGAAGTCCTAGCTAATGCAATAAAGCAAGAATAAGAAAAGATGATTAGGAAAGAATAAAACTACCTTTGTTCACAAATTATATGATTGTCTATGTATAAAATCTCAAAGAATTGAAGTTTTTTAAAAATAAGTGATTATGACTATTGCAGGAAACGGTTTTACGAATAGTCAATTGCTTTCCTATATACAGCAATGAATAATCAGAATTTGAAATTAAAAACAAGCTCGTTTACATTTATGCCAACAAAACAAAAACAATGACAACAAAAAGTTTAGGTGTAAACCTAACAAAATGTGTACAAGAGTTATATGAGGAAAACTATACAGCTGTGTTGAAGGCAATAAAGAATATCTGAATGAAATAAGATGTTCCACATACGAATAGGAAGACAATATTATTAAGATTAATATCTGTTCTTCCCAACATGATCTACAGATTCAACACTATCTCCTTCAAAATTTCAGCAAGTTATTTTATGGATATTGACAAACTGATTCTCAAGTGTATATGGACAGCAAAAGACTAGAATACCCAACGCAATACTGAGGTGGAAGAATAGAGTAGAGTGTTTGAACACTGACAGTATCCTTGATCACTGCATACGGTGATCAAGACAGTGTGGTATCAGTGAAAGAGTAAAGAAACAGATCAATGAAACAGAATAGAGAGCCCGGAAATAGACCGATACAAATACAGTAAACTCATCTTTAACAAAGGAGCAAAGTCAAGTCAATAGAGAAAGGATCGTCTTTTTAACAAATAAATGGGTGCTGGTTTAACCAAGTACCTGCATGCAAATAAATGAGTCTGTACGCAGACCTTACATTTTTCACACAAATTAACTCAAAAAGGATTATAGACCTAAAATGTAAGTTGTGAAGCTATATAATTTGTAAAAGATAAGAAAGCTTAGGTGTCCAGTACGATCTATGAAGAGAAAATTGATAAATTGGACTTTATTAAAACTAAAACCTTTCGCTCTGAAGAAGTAACTGTTAAGAGAATGAAAAGATAAGCCACAGAAAAAAATATTTGCAAAACACGTTCTGATAAAGGATTTCTATCCAAAATGTACAAAGAACCATTGCCATTCAACAATAAGAAACAACGTAATTACAAAATTAGCAAAAGATCTGAACAGATAGGTCATCAATGAAGATAAACAGATGGTAAGTAAGATTATCAATATATGTGATGAGAGAATTGCAAATTAAAACAGAATGGCTAAAGTTTGAAAAAAGAGCACTGAAAACACTGAATGTTGGAGAGGATGTGCAAGGATGAACAGGAATTCTCATTCATTGCTGACAGGAATGCAAAGTGGTACAGTCACTTTGGAAGAGAGTCTGGCAGCTTTTTACAATGGTAACTACAGGCTTTTCAAATGATACAACACTATACTTACTCAAATGAGCAAAAACTTACATCCACACAAAACCTGTACACAAATGTTTGTAGCGGCTTTATTCATAATTGCTCAAAATTGGAAAAACCAAGTCATTGTTTGATCTGTGAATGAATAAACTGATACATCTGTATGTTATTTAGTGATTAAAAAGAAATGAGCTATCAAGCTACAGAAGGACACATAGGAACCTTGAGTGCGTATTGCTAAATGAAAGGGGTCGGTCTGAAAAAGCTGCATACTGCATGATTCCAACTATACAATTCAAGAAAAGGCAAAACTATGGAGATGTGATCAGAGTTTGCCAACAGTTTAGGAGAGAAAGGAAGGGATGAACAGGTGGAACACGGGGACTTTGCAGGGCAGTGACACCATTCTGTACGATTGCATAATGTTGGACACAGGACATGAGGCGTTTGCCAAAACTCATAGATGTGTACAACACAAAGAGTGAACCCCAATGTAATGATGGACTTTAATAATAACTTATGAGGCCAGGTGCAGTGATGCATGCCTGTGATCCCAGCACTTTGGGAGGCAGAGGCAGGTGGATCACCTGAGGTCGGGAGTTTGAGACTAGCCTGGCCAACACGGTGAAACCCCGTCTCTACTAAAAATACAAAAATTAGTTGGGCCTGGTGGCTGGAGCCTGCAATCCCAGCTACTCAGGAGGCTGAGTCGGGAAGAATTCCTTGAACTCAGGAGGTGGAGGTTGCAGTGAGCTGAGACAGTCCCATTACACTCCAGCCTGGGCAACAGAGGGAGACTCTGTCTCAAAATAATAATAATAATGTATGAATATTGGCTCCTCAATGGTAACAAATGTACCATGTTGAGGCAAGATGTTAATAATAAGAGAAACCTTGTGTGTGTGCAGGGTGGTATGTGGGAACTCTCTTTACCTTCTTTGTAATTTTTCTGGAAACCTAGATCTGCTCTAAAAATAGTCTTTTATATATAAAAGATTTTTATATATATTTATATATATTTGTTTCTTACTTGAGGTTAGTTCCATCAATTCACCTCTGTGTCGAGGCCAGAATATAGAATTTATTGTTATTATTATTATTTTTTTGAGATGGAGTTTCGCTCTTGTTGCCCAGGCTGGAGTGCAATGGCGTGATCTCAGGTCACCGCAACCTCCACCTCCCAGGTTCAAGCAATTCTCCTGTCTCAGCCTCCCAAGTAGCTGAGATTACAGGCATGTGCCACCACACCCCAATAATTTTTTGTATTTTTAGTGGAGACAGGGTTTCTCCATGTTCGTCAGGCTGGTCTCGAACTCCTGACCTCAGGTGATCGCCTGCCTCTGCCTCCCAAAGTGCTGGGATTACAGGCTGAGCCACTGTACACAGCCGGATTATAGAATTTATTACAGTAAGAGGTGGGTTTGTGAGCATTTAAGTATTCAGAAATTGGTAATATATGCATAATGTATTTATGGAAATTTTATTGCACCAAAACACTCCATTTCTTTTTAGCCACGCCCACGGAAGTTTATTGTGCCTAAAATTTGCTGCAGTCCTGCACCATAAATGCTCATGATCTATACCTCTATTTATTTTATCGTCATCCTCAGCTTCCTGATTTCTCTCATCCAGTGCCTTTCTTAGTGAACTTTATCCAAAGTCCTGTCTGGGTAGCTATTTTCCAAACGATGCACGCCCTAATACAGGTTCAAGATTTAGCACATGCTATTTCCTCTGTCTAGAGTGCTGCCCTCTTTACAATAAAGTTCTAGTCTTTCAGAACCCACTCCAGGGAGAAAAGGGTGCAATCTGCCATCAGGTTGGCAAACGGCATTTGTGCCCTAATTACTGCCAACACTCTTTCCTGCTAATCCCTATGATAGCTTCATGGTTCCTAACACCACAATCTAGGTCAACTTCTGGAGTTGGCATGAGACAAAATCTTTTTGCCGTCTGGCCCAGAGGAAGAAGATGCTTTTTCACAATATTGCAAATTCCCTACATCGTAGTCCAGGAGAAATCCTATTAATGTTCACTAATTAAATGCTGTTGTTTGGAATAAAATAGAGTAACTCTGAACTTAGTAAAACTAGGAGAAATACTGAGGGTTTCATGTCTCTCTCTACCTGTCACTATTTTGAAAAATTAATTAGTGTATCATGGAGTTAAATTCTTTAAAAGAACAGATTCAGTTGTCACTATATTTACTTAAAAGAAGATGCTAAAAGATGTTAGAAAACAAATTGTCGCCGGGCGCGGTGGCTCACGCCTGTAATCCCAGCACTTTGGGAGGCCGAGGCGGGTGGATCACGAGGTCAAGAGATCGAGACCATCCTGGTCAACGTGGTGAAACCCCGTCTCTACTAAAAATATAAAAATTAGCTGGGCATGGTGGCACGTGCCTGTAGTCCCAGCTACTCAGGAGGCTGAGGCAGGAGAATTGCTTGAATCCAGGAGGCGGAGGTTGCGGTGAGCCGAGATCGCGCCATTGCACTCCAGCCTGGGCAACAAGAGCGAAACTCCGTCTCAAAAAAAAAAAAAAAAGAAAACAAATTGTCGAGAAAACAGAACTCTGAGTACAAAGGACTATATCAGATACTTATCGTTAATCAGTGTTTGCTAGTCACATACAAATCAGTGTTTGTTAGTCATATACAAATATTTCCATGGTCTCTTTCTCCTGTAGACTTCTTTGATCCTAAGGATAGGAATGTTAACAATGAAAGTATGCTACCTGGATTTGCTTTATTTATACAGGTATATTTGCAACCGACACGTGTTCAATAATAGCACTGTTGTTAGCTAGTGGTAATAACGGGACTCTATTATACATTCCAATACTCTGCAGAAACATTTTCATTTTCGGTCAAAAAATATACAAATAATTACATAAAATTATGAGATGAATTGCTTTATACTTATTTATACATTTCACCAAGTATTACATTTTATTTCCAAGACAATCCAATATAATATTTTAAAGCAGTAATGAGAATTTTTGACCATTAGTGCAACTTTTAAAAAATGTCGTTCTGTTTAGCAGCACTCGGTCCTCATCTAAAGATTTCACAGAGTTGTTCATAATAAAACATATTCCACACTTTTAACATATTCTAGGTATTCCTACATATATTATTTATTTTTGGGGAAAAAAAGTCGAGGGGGGTCTATTTCAAAAGAATCATTTTTTTCTTACAAAAATGTTTTTAAAGAAGCTATCAGGCCCATACAATAAATATTGTTTTATTCTTGATTTTTCTAGTGTTCTAGCAAAAGAACTGAATTCAAAATTCAGAGTTCAAAGATCTTTAAAGACCATCTATTTCAGTTCTCCCTTCTTCTCTTCCTTGTGCTGTTTCATGCTAAGGCAGAGATTATCGTCCAATGATCTTGACCTAGTGATCTTTGATAGTGTTGAAATTTGATTTGTGTATTGCATGGAAATAGCAGTTAACTTGCTATTTTTATTTAAAAATATTCTAAGGCAAAGTCTTTATAAGTGATTTAAGGAATTCTGAAGAATAATCAGGACTATGTGATGATTCTCATATTCCCTGATAACTGGCAGCACACATTTACACATGAATGGACTCTGTTTCCATTTTTCCTGTATGCTAAGTAACACATTGGCATCAAATGGTAGTTAGAAATAGAAAGAGCTAAATTATTCTCTATGCAGGAAGTCCATGCATTTGGAATATACAAAGGCTTTTTTTTTGTTGTTTAAGCTCCCACTTAGCTGTCTTCAGCTATGCTAGGAAAACAATCATCTGAAACACAAGACTCAGTTCTCTACTGGGGGCAGTTTTGTTCCCTGGGGGACATTTAGCAGTGTCTAGAGACATTGTTGATTGTCATACCTGGAGTTGGGTGGGGTGCTACTGACTTTTATTAGAGGCCAGGCCACATCCTACAGTGCACAGGACAGCACCTTCCAACAAAGAATTATCCAGTTCATATTGTCCATAGTGCTGAGGTTGAGAATCCCTGCTGCGGAAGACAATAACTGATGTCTCTTTATTGGGAAATTTGCAGAAAGGATTTGGAATATGAGTGAGACATCTTGCAGTTCTCCAAATTCAAATGGATTTTTGCCATAAGCTATTATATTAAGCAGTAGTTTCAATGTGTTTAGAAAGGTTAACCACAGACAGGCTGGAAATGAAATGCGCTTTATTTCCCATTTTTAGGGAAATGCTCCTGGACTACATCCAGCTTTCCCCTCTGCTTATCCAAACTAGCAGCTATTCCTCATACCTGCCTGGAGGTTTTCCATTTCTGAGCCTTTGTCTATAATCTGTCTATGATCTTTTTTCTTTCTTGGTTTTGCTTCTCTACTTGTGTGTGTCTACTGTCCCACAAAACCCAGCTTACAGGTCATTTCCAGCTTGAAATAAATTTTCCCACTGTTCCAATTTGATGTTATTTCTCCATCTGCAGTATGAGCTCACTTTCTAACATAAGGATTGTTACTTTGTCATGCTATAATCTTGACGAGCGTGGAATTTGTCTGGGTTGGCTTTTGTTTTCCATAGTTCCTTACTCAGTAGATATTTCAAGGGTGAATAAAAGCTTTTATAGCTTATCTTCACTGTCAGTGAAGCTATGCTTTAGATGGTAGACAATCTAAAGAAAAGTCCACTGATGGGCCGGGCGCGGTGGCTCACGCCTGTAATCCCAGCACTTTGGGAGGCCGACGCGGGCGGATCACAAGGTCAAGAGATCGAGACCATCCTGGTCAACATGGTGAAACCCTGTCTCTACTAAAAATACAAAAAAATTAGCTGGGCGTGGTGGCGCGCGCCTGTAGTCTCAGCTACTCGGGAGGCTGAGGCAGGAGAATTGTTTGAACCTGGGCAGTGGAGGTTGCAGTGAGCCAAGGTGACGCCACTGCACTCCAGCCTGGCGCCTGGTGACAGAGTGAGACTCTGTCTCAAAAAAAAAAAAAAAAAAAAAAAAAAGTCCACTCATGTTTCACCTCTCCTTCTAGAAATAGTGACCACAGCCCATAATCTACCCAGGAAACTGGACCAGGAGTAAATAGTTGCCATTTTCTCTGCCCGTTTTGGGAGACTCAGCCTGATTCCTCCACTTTCCTTCACAAGGTATTTCTGAATCAGTTTTCTCTGCCCAAGCCTTTATTATGTTCCTGGGAAGTCAAATCTCCCACAAAATCCCTGCATTAAGTTTAGTGCAGAGTACCATAACCCCCACATACAAAAGCCATTTGGGTATAAACTCACTGTCCAAATGATCACGTTCTTCAACTAAGTGGACAAGACTGTTGTTTTCTATAAAATAAATTACTGTTGAGTGGTTACAAGGATTGTATCTTGGAAAACTCACTTTAAAGACATCTTGAGAGCAGATGCTAAAATGGGGCTAAATGGATTTTTCAAGAATGTTTTCATCAGTAAGATGTACTTCCCTCTTTTTATTGAGACACAGCCAATTGTCTTCTCACATCCTGTTAGACTAGTCAGTTTCTATGCTGTCTTTAGCAAAGACAAAAGAATGTACACAACAAAAAAAGACAATGGTAGTTTCAGGGAGGCACTCAATCTTTCTCCCTGGGGATGCTATGTACAATTCAAGGTATCTTTGTCCTCAGTAATATGTATTGAAGCTGTATCCTGCACTTCAAAATGCCAGGAGGACAAAGTTGTTTCTATTTGCCAATTTAGCAGAGGAATTTGGAAAATCTAACTTCAGGCAATTCAATCATCTGTTCCTTTCTCTGAAGCCCAAGAACCCATCTCTATTGCTGTCTTTGTGTCTGGAATCCTTCTGCAGGAGTTTCTGTAAGTTGAGTAATAAACTCTCTGCCCATCTTTCCCTCTCAAGCATTAAGGGGAAATATTTCTTGGAAATTCTTGGACAGCAATTAGAAGAGCAGGCATTCTCTCTACCACCATTTTCCGAGAAAACAGAAAGCTACTCTAGTCTCTCATAATAACTTCAGTTGATGCATTCACATTCCATATCGTTCTAATCCCACAAGGATGAGCAGTAAGTTCTCCAACAGTCTCAATATTTTTGTTGATTTAATATGATTATTAAAGTAAATTCTTCCAGGCCTCCTTTTTACAGCTGCTGGTACTTGGAGGCTGCAGCTTCCTCCAGGTCATTCCAGAACAATCAGCATGCTAGTAGGCATTCCAGGAAAGGCTTAAGATAGTTTGTATAGTCTTGCCCTTCCATATGATATTGAAATGTTCACAAGTTAGAGTTAAAGGAATCAAAATGCAGCAGCCTTAAAATGCAGTGCCACCGGAACCACAAATATCAGTCCACAGTTTGTAGGGAAATTTACATTTAAATAGCAAGTGAGAACACTTTAGACAAAGAAAAGCAGATGGACTTCGCAGCTCATTTTAGACTCTTGGGAGTCTGACTCTGGGCAAGATTATTTTTAGCAAGGCAGAGAAGGAGACTGGGATTTTCAGGTTAAAAGTAACATTATTTTAAAAACTTGAATAAAAAGGCAAAAATGAATTAAAAAGTAAAATTTGTCAATCTTTTTACACACACACACACACACACACACACACACACACACACACACACACACATCCTGTACATCTTCCTAATCCTGTACTCCATTGGAGTTGGGTCAGGAGACATGGATTGGAGTAATCCACGAGCATTTCCCCACCAGGAACCTGAGAGTTAAGCATCAGTTATAAACAGGACCTCTGTGTCATCTAATCTAAGGGTATCATGTCTGCCCTTGATTGCTAGGAAAGCACTGGAGTTCTAGGGTAAGACATTGGGTGAAGCGAGGTGGGGATGCCTCTTTGTTTTTCCATTCATGTGTGACTGCAGTATTTACAGCACACTGTTCATTACTTGGCTTGGGCCGGTACCTACATCAAGAGGGGACAAGGGATTTAAAACAGAAAAACAAAGCTCTACCCTCAGGAACTTATTTAATAAGGATGTAATGTGACATTTAAAAATCAAGAATCTCTGAAACAGTACATAATGTAAACAGTGTAGCTTGATATTTTGTAAATGAGTTAATATGAAATAAATTAACACATAAAAACAACACCCCCCAACAAAACCCCACCCTACCTGTTTTTCTAACGTTTAGACTCGACATGGTAGTGCTTTCATTTTCGTCCAGAAAACGACAGTGGCACCTGAAACGCTGTCACTATGTCCTCACTGAGACACATAAACCCCATCCACAGTTCCCATCGTGGGTCCTGGCCGTCCCTTCGATCCCCGCAGCCCCATGCGGCTTTTAGAAACGCTCAGAGCGCTGCACACTGGCATGCGCTGCTGCCACCTAGAGGGCGAGTGTGAGAATGGCGCGTCCTCCCCTTCCGTGTTTATGAATCCACACACAGAAAGACAGAAGTAATCCGCCTTTCTGTGTTTTAATCTCTTCCTTATTTCCTTTTCTCTTACCTCCTTTCATTTTTTCGTTCTTTTATTTTCTTCCATTTTTTCGCTGGGTGGAGAGATGTGCAAACATTTTTCACAACATTACAAACTCTAAATGTTACCGTCTGAACAATGTCTTTCCTAGAGGCATCAGTGGTTTAATACTGTTTCCTGCAGGGGTGTGGGGGTGTTTCTCACTGTTTTGCCACCTATGGTTTAGGCTGGATAATGTATGAAAACTTACGGAGCCCAGTGAGAAACGGAGCTGCGTCCTTTCACACATGAAAATAATCTTTTATAGATACTGTGCTGTCTCTTTTTGTTTCCAAGTGGTCTAACCATTTTAATGTGAGAATATGCCTTACTGATTTTGAAAAATTTTTCATTTCAGACTTGACATCATCCTTCACAATCAAACTTTGCGTGGCTAAAATGTCAAACCATGCTGATAACCCACTCTATCAAGCTATATAGTACTAACTAAAAGCTATAACATATTCTCTACTAGAATGACCTGTCCTTCATGCTTTAAAGGAGAAATGACTAGATTGAATTAAATGAAATGAGAAACTCTTCATTTTTACAGCCATTTACCTTTTCGCTTCAAGCAGAACTTGATCCTTATTCAGCGCCCAAAAAGCCTGAAGTGGTGGTGTTTGCCGTCTGTATGTAACTTGCCGCTAAGTTTTATACGGATTTGATGAATTTCACATCTCAGCTCGGGACTCCATATAGTTAACAATTTTTAATCAGAGTACTAATCAATAACATGACTGGGGAAGAATCAATAGCAAATACTAGTTTTTCTAGTATATCATACATGATGAAGGCTTAACCCGGGGAAATGAGTTCCCTATCCACCTCTGAGTATTGTCTTCAGGATCCAAGAGAGTAAGAAAGAAGAAAGATGCGCTCTTACCATTGTCATTGCCTTGCTTGATTTCCTCCGCTGTCCGATCTATTAATACATACAAAGACCAAACCACACAGGTGATTGCGATTACATGGAATGTGACAGAGCAGAATATTTTCCTCCTTTCACTCGTGGTCATCTGTAGTTTCTCCCACTGCAATCAGAAACGAATGACACAAAACTCAATTGCAAACTAGGACATTTTGCTCCCCTTTTATTTCCCATAGATCATGAATGGAAGAAAAACAGTAAATATCTGCAATTTCGGATGACACTATAATATTCAAATAAGTCCTCATTTTTGGAGAGAGATGAAATTATAACCTAGAGAGTTACACGTAACTTAAATATATATGTATATGTGTGTGTGTGTGTGTGTGTGTGTGTGTGTGTGTGTGTATGTATTTTTTTTGAGACAGGGTGTCAGTCTGTCACCCAGGCTGAAGTGCAGTGGCACAATCTCAGGTCACTGCAACCTCTGCCTCCCAGGCTCAAGGGAACCTCCTGCCTCAGCCCCCAGAGTAGCTGGGACTACAGGTATGTACCACCATGCCCATCTAATTTTTGTATGTATTTGTAGATTTGGGGTCTTACCGTGTTACCCAGGGTAATCTCAAACTCCTGGGCTCAAGCAAGCCACCCACCCTGTCCTCCCAGAATGCTGGGATTTTAGGCTTGAGCCACTGTGCCCTGCCTAACTTAAATATATATTAAAATGTAAACAAAAATAATTTTCTATTTTCCAAATGAATTAACTCATTTCTGTTTTGCAAGTCTGCGGTTTCCTCATCTGTCACATGAATGAGATAGCTTTAATACTGAACAATTAAAAAATTTCTTTTCAGAATTCTACCTGTCATTTCCTTATGGTACTAGGCTATAAGTAGTAACAGGCAACACTGTCTTCTTGGATTATCATGCAACTAGACATAGTGTTACATTCTTGAATGTATAAATTTAATAAGTATTTGAATGGCTGAATGAGACTGGCAAGAGGAAGTAAACATTTTCTATTCACAACTATTCTAGGAAAACAAATTTTATCATTTGGGCAATACAAGAAATTCTGCTGCAGCCTCTTTTACAGCAGCCTTAACTTGCTGCTGCCATAAGGGTTGTAACTACTGTCGCCGCCGCATTTTGACCTCAGCTTTCACCACACCCCGGAGAAAGTTGAGAGCTGCTCCCTCGGTCTGGGAGAGGAAGAAGGCCACAGTTTTATTGAAGTTATGTTTTACATAAGGGAATATGTCCCATATTTACTTTGAAGAAATAGCCTCTCAAAATATATTTTAATGTCTTTGTAGCTACAGTTTGACTTCATTATGATGTTAGGAATTGTGTTTTTATTTTTCTGTGCATTCTTTCCATAAAAAATTACAGTGATTTTATTAGAAGTGAACTGACATGCCAAGCTTTTAATAATCTAGGATTCTTTACATTATTATGCCCTTGCTAAAGCAAAATCTTCAGAACTTCAGAAGGCCCCATTCCTTCTCCACCTGATCATCACACGTGTAGAATTCAATGCACAACTCGAAAACAAGATGCTGTACGTTATGGAACATAAAGTCCTGCCTCTGCCACCAGCTTTGAGACCTGGATAAAATCACGTAGTCTCTCTGGGCCTCACTGCCTCATCTTCGTGAGGAGCAGATTTTCACGAAGGCTGTGACAGAGAGGTGGGGAAGAGAATAACCGTTCTTCTCTTTTTTTGTTAACAAACTAATTCCATTAGGGTTGGCATTGTGCCCAGCTTAAAGCTACCTTTCCAACGTTCCTCGGCACAGGTGGACATTGATGATTTTCCAGCAATGAGAGGTGAGCCGGTATCTAGTGGGACATTAAGTTTTTGCCTTTTTAATGTAGGTATTGTCCTTTGATCCTTCCTTTTTTCTGTTCTTGGCTACCTGGAATTCATAATTAAGTGGGAGGGTGTCAACAGTCATCTTGCACCCTTGAGGAAAAGTCCTGAGAACTGGAGATTTCACAGCCCAATCAGCAACCGCTTGCCTGTTGTCTCCCTGATGAAGCCGTTATGTCCCAGGTCTCTGCCACTTGCTGTCAAATGCAATTATTGGTAAAAGAATTAGATAGATACTTCTTAGCTTCTCTTCCAGTCTGAGGAGTAAGGGCCTATAATTTCATTTATAAGACAGAATAATACTTGAAGTCTGACCTTGATGCTTTAGAGAGCATTTTAAACATTTTAGAGAAAAAAAAATTTTATTTACAAACACTACCCCTTCCTCTCCTCCTACTGACCAGTCATCACGCAATTTTCCTAGTAGGAGTTTGATAGAGTAAATTAAAAATTCACATTTTATCTTATACTTTTAAAAAATGAAACTATATTTATCTATTATTCCAAGTATAACAATGGGGAAATATTAATAAGGTGGTTAAGGAATAAGCAGATATTTCAATATCAACTCTATTTTGAATTAATCAATCTTGAACTGAGAAGATTTTAGTGTTACTTTGAGTTTATCAAAATTTCATATCATATCTGTGTAAGATTGATTTTTTAAAATCCTCTTGGCATTGGTTTATTGTAATATTAATCTGAATAACATATAATCATAGAATATTATTTGGCAATAGCGCTTCGCAATTTAATAAATATTCCTTGAATTTTTTCAGTAATTAATATGAACAGATAAAAAGGAGAAGATGGTGTGGAAAAACAGCTGCACATTTTTAAAACTTCTGTGTTCCAAGTGGAGAGAATCCTTGCAGCAACAAAATATTCACATCAAATCAACCCTCAATTATAAAAATTGGCTTAAAATATTCTTAAAATTGGGGCTTCTTAAATCTTTGAAGCAATTTGATTAAATGGCTGGAACACATCATTCAAAAGTAAGGAGCCTCAAATAATATCAGTGGAGCTGACAAGAAGAGACCAAGTCATTCGTAAAGATTCATCTAGTTCCAGACAATGGAAACTCTGAAGTCCTCAGTTCTGAATCTCAGTAACATGCTAAGGAGAAGTGAAGTGTAAGGGGACCATCGACATTCTCTGCTTTATAAATCCTTACAGAAACCATTTAGAAACTCACTAGCCAGCACGCAAGTAAATGTAATGCCACAGCGCCCTCTTCCTGACAACGGCATTACTGCATACACTATTCAGTCAACGTTGCTGGCAGAAATCGATGTATTTTATAAAGCTTTCCCTTCATACTGTCTTTTCAGGTTTGTTTACAAAATTTCAGTAAGTTTTGCAAGCCTTCTAAGAATGAGAAATGGAGAAGATAAGGACAGAAATCTTATTTTAATAAAGCTGTCATAAGAGTGCCTTCATTTGATGTTTGTGCTGCTGAAATTCAGTAGTAGTTCATAAAAGATTTCGTGATAAGCAATTGATAATCTGTGAAAATTTCCATAGCATTTCTGCTCCCATGTTCTGCTTTAGCAAATCATATGTGACTTATGCTCCCGTTACCAGGAGTATGTCGTTACCGTGGTTACACCTCTAGAGAAGGTTGTTCGAGAAGATCCTCTTCAAGTCTCCGAAGTGTGGTCCCTGATCCGCCTCAGCAGTGCCAGCGTCACCCGGGCACTTGTTAGAGATGCAAATTCTTGAGCTCCACTTTGGAGATGACTGTATGTTACTTTTTCCCACAGGACCCTCAGAAAATAGAAATTATCTCCTTGTCAGTGATGAAGCAAAGTGTCTTTTGCTTTGCCATCAACAGGGCAGCAAGGGTCACCACGTTCGTCTTTAGATTGCTTGGGCCTGAGTCGAATATTTCATCCTCAGGTCTCTCGGTGTTGAGAAGACGCGTCTCTCCAAGCGGTCGTGAGGAAGCTGGTGGAAGTGATAAGACCGCAGCTCCCTGTTTCCCAAAGGTCGGGGAGCGGGAACGCGCAACAGCACACACACTGCCATGCTTTTTACAAATGTTTACACTGCCAGCTCTCCGGTCTGCTCTTCCTTAGTCTTCAAGTTCTTCTTTATACCTTGAAGACGGAGGATGAGCGAAGACTGGCAAAAGAGTTTCACAAAATCTTAGCACCCCCTACCTAGGTAATCTTAAACCTCGCTTTGGACTTTACAGTCCCTGGGTCATTGGTACCTGTTTTACTGTTCTTGCTTTTGACTTTTTTGCTGAAGCCCCTAAACAATAGAACGGAATCCAACAGAACTCTATTATTCACTTACAAAAATATGACTGTTTTTTCTGAATTGTAATATAACTTGATGCAAACTTCGTGTGAAATTTTCTATTTGATCAAGCTAAATCAAACTTTGCATGACAGTGTCAGGTTTTCTAATTTAAATTATTTGCATTATATTCTGTTCTAAAATATAAATTTAAAAGTACTGCTCGTACTGCTTGAAGAAAAGTGTTGTTTAAATCTTTGTACCAATGAAGAATAAAGGTAGTTTATTTGTATGATATAAAAATGCAGGAGGTAGGGACTACTTTGCCAAATCCATTTCTTCTTTTCTCTTGACAGTTCCACTATGGTTTCCAGTTTCCCTAAGTCGCCTTACCTAAAATTGTCAAATCTATAGCATGATAGGGCAAAAATCACCACCAGGTGGCGCTGGGCCCAAACAGTAGCTAGTACAGTAGCTTTTTCTTTTTTTTTTTTTGTATGGCCAGACCCAGGACCTTGCCACCAGTCAGGTGTACAGGTTTTTCCTATTATTTTGCATAAATGCGAAGCCACATTTTAACTGTTTACATTTTTCTGGCCCTGCCTGTCATATTATGGTGGGGTTTTGCTGCAGACGAGCAAAAATAATACCTGGAACAGCAAGTGTAGTTTATCACATTATTTACATGCCTTAGTAAGATATATTGTGCTAGGGGATAATAAGTAAACCTTTTAAAAGCCCTTGGACTTGCCATGCTGGAGACGTTTCTAGAGCATTCATTCATATGAAGCAGGGGTCTCAGTGTTCTCCAGGAGCAGATGCAGCAGCCATCAGGAGACTTGTTAGAAACCCAATGTTCTGGGCCCCACATCAAACTCACTAAAACAGAAACTCTGGAGATGGGGTCCCTGTAATGTGCTTTAACAAGCCCTCTGGTGATTCTGATGAAAGCTAAAGTTAGAGAACCACCTGTCTGAAGAATGACACTTAGCAGAGATGCATGGTGACCTCAGTGGAGATTACATTAAAAGTATTACTTGTTACTCCATGTCATGAACTAATTAGTAATCCAGGAAAGTGAGATCAACAAATGAGTTTGGTTTTCTGGCTGATTTAAATATTTGATTTAAATATTTCAGGTTGACTGGAAGACATTACATAATCGATTCATTTATTTGAACTGAAATGATTTAGAGTTAGCTCATTAATCACTAAAGCAAACTGTTTCATTTTTAATGTTACTCTTCAATTTCGTGTTTAGGTGACATGAAACTCTATTAAAATCTAATTATATTAGTAACAATATCGAATACTCTGGGAGAGAACTAAACAACAAACTCTTAATTATGAGGAGTAACTCTTGAACCTTAATAGATCTTCAATTTTAGAGGTATGCCTATGGCAAATCATTTCCCTTTAAAGAATGTATTTTAAAAGACTAGCAAAAACATTTGACCTCTGCAGGCCTTCAGTGAAATTTTCTACAAAATTGACGATAGGGAGGAAATAACAAAGCCAGGTAGGTGGTAGGCAGCTGATAAAGTTCACTAGTTAAGGTGCTCTATTAGACACCAGTCAGAAAGTGTACACAGTGAAAACTTGTTCCTTCCTCACAATTACAGTGATGTGGTGGCTGTGTCCCCACCCAAATCTCACGTTGAATTGTAGCTCCTTCCCACATGTTATGAGAAGGACCTGGTGGGAGATAATTGAATCATGGAGATGGTTTTCCCTATACTGTTCTTGTCGTAGTGAATAAGTCTCACAAGATCTGATGCTTTTAGATCATGAGGTCTCTCTCTTGCCTGCCGCCATGTAAGACATGCCTTTCACCATCTGACATGATTGTGAAGCATCCCCAGTTATGTGGAACTATGAGTCCATTAAACCTCTTTTCCTTTATAAATTACCCAGTCTCGGGTATGTCTTTATCAGTAGCCTGAAAAGGGACTAACATATACAGATAAGCATGTATGTGGAGGCTTTCTAAGAGTCAAAACCTCCAATGTAAAAGCCGTAAATGCTCTGTGAGTCTATCTTTTCCTAAAAAAAAATTTTCCCCTTAGTTCTCTTCCATGTTAGGTCCACCAGTGATAATATTTGGCATCTTCTGTGCATGGCCCAATAGAAAGGGACACTCTGTTTTCTGGTTCAGTGCAGCTCCTCTGTCTCTCCTGATAACAGCACAAGAGGAAAGGTCTTGTACTGCACGAAAGATCAGGACCTGCGATCCAAAGGAACTGCTAGTGGAAACAGTGAGGAACGAGCCATGTGTCCAGATGAACCTGAGAAACCCAAATACAAACATCGAATTCACAGCTACCATCCTGGGACAGTGTGTGCACACATCGGTTTAGAATTAGGGGAAGTAGTTACTGAGACTCAGGTTAGGGTAAAGATATCACTGCAAGCGACTGGCAGTCTTACTGAAAAATGATAATAAACAGTTTCTTGGGAGGCCGAGGCGGGTGGATCACGAGGTCAAGAGATCGAGACCATCCTGGTCAACATGGTGAAACCCCGTCTCTACTAAAAATACAAAAATCAGCCGGGCGTGGTGGCACGTGCCTGTAGTCCCAGCTACTCGGGAGGCTGAGGCAGGAGAATTGCTGGAACCCAGGAGGCGGAGGTTGCAGTGAGCCGAGATCGCGCCATTGCACTCCAGCCTGGGTAACAAGAGCGAAACTCCGTCTCAAAAAATAAAAAAATAAAAAAATAAATAAACAGTTCCACAAAGAGGAATACCTGAGACCCTGAAATCAATGGCTTCATTTTGCTACCACTCAGTGTGAGTCTCCCTTTGCATCGTGAACTGCTGCGTAATGGGCACTCTCTGAACATAGAAGGGAATAATAATAAAAATTATCCAGTTCTGGGAGTCTTTTCTAATGAGAAGCAGTTTTCCGTCTTGGCTGTCTAACAATCATTTGGGGCAGCAAGTTCCCAACAGACACACTCAGTCCTTGCTGAATCCATCCCTGAGGAGTTGGGCAGTACATTCTGTCTGTGATCCAAGGGGTGTTTCTTAAGAATGAGGGCTCTGGGTTCAAATTCTAGCTCTGCCACTAAGTACTGTGTGACCTTGAGTGAGTTATTTTAATTCTCTGTGCTTCCATTTCCTTATCTGTAAAATGGTGATTAGAATAGCACCTTCGTTGCTGGGTAGAGTCTAAGCAACTTAATACATGGAAACGCAGAACACTATCAGGCACTTAGAAAGAATTCAACAAATGTAACAATTATCACGACTTGGTGCTCCTAAGGCCACATCCAATTAGATTTCAGGTGTCCTTACTATCCAGATTAACGCATCATGTTGATAACATCTCTGAGGGGTGAAGCTGACATTTCTTCAGGCAGAATTAAGTCAGCAAAAGCACCCGTCCCCCATCTGTTTTCGAAGTACAAATATATTTTTCAGAATACTGAGTCTCCTATCAGGAAAATAGTCTGTGTTTGTTAAGTAGGTGAACAAAGATACGAAGGGTTATTACATAAGTTACTTTGTATATACTAGGGAGAAACAGCTAAAGGACGACACAATGATGACTTCACTTCTATAAGAAATGGAACAAATATCACTGCTTGTCATACAGGCCCCAGTAACTTCTTATTCTTTTCTGTCAAATTTAAAATGGTATGTTAAGGTTTCATGTTTCCCAAAGATATACTGCTCTGGGTGACAGATTTCACAAAAGGTTAAAGGAACTCAAACATTCCAAATAAACTGAAACCATTAACGTGGGTGTGCGGCTTAGAACTATGTCTACTGTGGGTAATGGAGGACGTGAGACGCAGTCTGCCTAGAAAGGTCCCGAGACAGCCCTAAAGAAGCTATTCTGACGACCTCAGTGATTGCAGAATCCGAGAAACTACCTGAGAATGGATACATGAAAAAAAAAATAGCTCTTTCCTCAAAAGTTAATTCACTTGGATTTCTACACATGAAAACTCTTTTACTTTTCAAAAAACATTCTGAAGTTAATTGATGTCATATACTATTTTACCAAGAACTCACATTGCTTTGCAGTATTTTAGACTAGTACTTCAGACACACCAGTCGAGTAAAAAATAGAGGTGTGATAGTAAGGAAAAATGCAACCTATAACATAATCCCAAGCACTTAAGTATCATTTTTAAATCTTTAGAAAAAGGTGCATTACTTAAAGTAACAGTAAGAGACACATATTGTACCGATGTGCTTGTCACGTTAGTTCACAATGTGAGGTATACATTACTGAGAACTGTGACTCAGTGGTGCTGCTGGAAGCATGAGAGACGTGTTAACAAATGCCAGATGAGAAACTGTCCACATCAAAGATCTTAGTAGAGTCAGAGGCCAGGGGAACATAAAAGACGTTGGAAAGAGTGGTGGAGAGCAGAGAGAGCTGGGGTCGGAGCAGGAGGTCTGGGGTGGCGGTAGGGAGAGGAATGTAATGTGTTAGTTATGTTGAACAGGCTAGAAGCCGCGTGGTCAGAGAGGCACTGGAGCCAAACAACTACGAACTCAGACTCCTGCGTTAGGGCGACTTGGATCAGAGACCTCTGTCTGACTCGGGTCAAGTAACCTAACCTCCGAATGCCTCAGTTTCTCATTGGTAAAATTGGAATGACACTCGTGTCTCTTGTATAGAGTTTGCTGGAATTATATGAGATACTAGTTAGCACATAGTAAGCAGGCAGTACACCAGGGATCCCCAGCTGGTTTACGAAACAAGGTTTCATATGGTTCACAGATGTTTTATTAGGCCCATGGTGGGCTAAAAAAAGTTCTTTGAATTCGTTTAAATGTAACAAACTTAGTTTTCCTGTCTCCACCACTATCTTTGGTTTACAACCAGCCATTCTCAGCCCACTTTACTCATTGATATCACCTGCTTGACAACGCAACAGAGTTTGTGATTCTTGAAGCAATTGGCAGTCCTTGTTAGCTTCTGTTCAGAAAGAAAGAAAGAAAGAAGCCATAAAGTGTAAAACAGACTCAAAACTTGTGTGATCTTGAAAAGAGCCGTGGCTCTTAGAAGCCAGCGGGAGAAGTGTCAGAAGGACCAGTCTGTACTGAAAAAATGTTCAGGAAGATTCAAGTTGTTGTGTTGATATGCTGGATGTTTATTAGAAAAATGGGGTGTGAGAATATTGGTGCTACAGGAGTCAATATTCTAAAAATAGTGTGAGCCGTATATTCGAAGTTACTAAATTACTTTTATAAAACAGATAAGCAATTTTATATTCAGTCAACTAAATCAGGATTAAGAATTTCTCTACAAAATATATGTGTATTACATATTACATGCATATGTAAATAAATATACATGAGCCTGATGTTAGATTATCAAAATAATTTTTCTTATAAACCTTGTCTTGATCTTTCACGGTTTTCTTTCAAGATTTTCATGACAGATGGGATTTCCTAAAAGTTTTGAGCAAGGTTATTTGTAATATAGAAAAAAAGATGCTGAGTAAAAATCATCCACTAGAGGGAGTAATTATATCACACATAACGATGACTTGAATGGAAAAAAGAAATGGAAAAATGTTTATTTTATATATCGGTCCTGAGGGGAGACATAATATGTGGGATTTAGGCATGTTTTCCATGGAATGGTTGGGGTAAAAGTTAAAATTGCAGATTCCTAAGCTTTGTCCCAGCTCTATATCTGGGGGTGTGGCCTAGGAATATGCATTCTGGCAGGCACTCCAAGTGACTTTTATGATGTTGAAATAATAAAAATTATCAGAAGAGTTACCTCCCTGAGGAAAGAAAAGTTCAGGGACATATTTTAGAGTGGCATTGTAATGTCTGACGCTTTTTCACAAGAGTGAATATATTTTTACCTCTTTCCATTTCCCCCCCAAAACTGACCTAAATCCGAGTTGATTAATATCACCATGTAAGAACACAAGTTACTTAAAGATTTAATAAATAGATACATTTAAAAATATTGAACCTCTTGGAGGTTATGGTGAAAGATACTTTATCACACTCTGAAAGAGAAGTCAGTATACATATTACTGCTTCAGGCACGGGTGAACTAGCAGAAAAAATCCACTGAGCTGTGTCCAGGAGGATACTTAATTATGGATTGTGGCTTCGTCAAGAAAACAAAAGGAATAATTGGGTTACATTTCACAGTGGCATATCTCCCCTCCCCGGAGACTGAAACCCTTGCCAGTCCTACTCTTGGATGACGCTGCCATTGACGACGTCCTCCCTGGAAACTCATTTCTGTTGTGGGAGATTCCCCTCTTTCCTTTCAGTGAACATGTGGAATCCGCCCAGGTGTGTGGGCATCAGTCTCTGTGCCTACAGTGATCACAGCCTTTCTGTTTAGGAGACAGTGCTCATGTACTAAGCAGAAGCACAGACACTGACTGGGAAGATTAAAAGAGAAAAACTTTTTAAAAAACCCAATTTTACCCCATCATTTTCTAGATGAAGAAACTAGGCCCAGAGCACTGAACTGACTTACCCAGTGTGATACGTGAAATGATTAGATTTTTTTACATTCAGGGGCTAATTATGAAAGCCTCACAATGCATTGGACATTGTCGTAGGATGCTGGGGAAGAAAATAGCCAAGATTTCTGCTTTGATGAAGCTACTTTAGGGTCACAGCTGTGGAATTTTTCTGTAGTTGTTAAAATAGGGAACTGTCTAATTTTCCATCAATAAGAGATAATAGATTTTGATTTCATAAGTGCTTCTATCCCTTTCTCAATTCTCTGTTGTGTGTTTAGAAATGTCTTTCTAGAATATTCCTTTGGGTGGCAGCAAATAAAAAGAGAATCTTTGGAACCCTCTACATGTATCTACCCACAGTAAGCTCATCTGCTGACAATCCATTGTCGACGCTTATTTTTATGGGTCAAAAAAATTCTTACATCCTATTTCCACCCTTTAACAGCAGTGTCACATCTGGACATTGTATTTAATGTGATTGGGTTGAATTTTTTTTTTTTTTTTTTACTCCTGAGAGTCTTTTAGCCACATACACACTTGAAATAAATCATACGTATGATTTATATATATAAATAAAACGTAGAATACATATTTATATATATATTCTACTCCAGTTTAAATGAGGGCCAGTAAAATTTTAAATATTGATTCCAGTTTTGCACATAATACTTTAAAAAACAGTGTTTTCGTTACTATATTTAAAAATACATTTTAACAGTACTTTGATATAAAGCGTGATTAACTGGCTCAATACATTACATTTGAATTTGTTTTTGGCATCATACTGACTCAGCATTTATTAAGAATTTTGCCCTAAAACTGAAGATTTTTTTTTTTAAAGAGTAGATTCTTTTGGGGTACATACATTCCTTAAATTGTATTCAAAATATTGTGTCGCATTTATTTTTTCTGGGGAAAGGTCCATGATTTTCAATGGATTTGCAAAGAAATCTAAGACATTTTCCAGGTTAAAGTCCTCGCTTCAAACCGCTCTCCCTTGAATTGGTTTAATAGTGACATATGACTTAAAAACAATGGAGCACCGCGCCAGGGAAAGGTTGCAGGCATACATAATCTCCACAGGCGGGAAACGAAACTTGTGGTTTGGGGACTTGATATGTTTGGAAATCAAAAAATGACTTTGCAACCACAACTGGCCAAATTTCCTCATTTACAGCATTTAGGATGAAATCTCAAATGTTGATTTTCATCCTACTGGGTGATGGGAGGGAGTGTAAAAATGCTCATTTGTCACTTTGGGAGGCCGAGGCGGGTGGATCACGAGGTCAAGAGATCGAGACCATCCTGATCAACATGGTGAAACCCCGTCTCTACTAAAAATACAAAAGTTAGCTGGGCGTGGTGGCACGTGCCTGTAGTCCCAGCTACTCGGGAGGCTGAGGCAGGAGAATTGCTGGAACCGAGGAGGCGGAGGTTGCGGTGAGCCGAGATCGCACCATTGCACTCCAGCCTGGGTAACGAGAGCGAAACTCTGTCTCAAAAAAAAAAAAAAAAAAAAATGCTCATTTGTGTTTACCTGGGAATATTCAACTTTGTTTCATTATTTTGCCATATAGGCTGTCCTATCCTATCATCTTCAAATACAGTTTTCCTCTAATTAGAGAGCAGTTGGTTTGAACCAAAGAAAGCTTCAGGGGGACTAAGAATCTCATTCGGGGCTGGGCACGGTGGCTCATGCCTGTAATGCCAGCACTTTGGAAGGCTGAGGCGGGCAGATGACCTGACGTCAGGAGTTCGAGATCAGCCTGGCTGACATGGTGAAACTCCGTTTCTACTAAAAATACAAAAAATTAGCCGGGGGTGGTGGCGCATGCCTGTAATTATAGCTACTCAGGAGGCTGAGGCAAGAGAATTGCTTGAACCCAGCAGGTGAAGGTTGCAGTGAGCCGAGATTATCCCATTGCACTCCAGCTTGGTCAACAAGAGTGAAACCCCATCTCAAAATTTGGGAAAAAAAAAAATCTCATTTAGTTTCAAGGACACCAGAATAATTTGTCTGGGTCTTTGGGAGCCCATGCCAAGGGAGTCTGTTCTTTGTAATGATTCCTGAGGCCCTTGTGCTTTCTATGTGAAATTTCTTGAGACATAGGTGATAATTTTTCACATTCTAGAACAGATTCTATTTTTCCTCCTAAAGCGTAAGAGTGAGAACTGAATATGAAAGGAACTCATTCAAAAGGTCTTCTTTAATAGTCTGTCATTTTTCTTTCCTCTCTCTTTGGAAACCTAATAAAAATGAGTTAGCCTTGCTTTTTCTTTTTTTTTTACATCCTTCATTTCCAGTTATTGACTATTATGATGATTATTTATAAATCCTTATGTTGAATACTTTTTCATTGCAGATTCACTTGTCCATTTCTTTGGTATTATTGGATCACAGCAAGGGGATAGAAATTAAATGTTAAACCAATCTAATACTACTGTAGTAATCTGTTCTTACAAAAAGCAAAGAGGTAAAGTTCAGCATCCATACTGAAAATGGAGCAGGGAGGTTTAATATTCCCATTTAAACATCTCCTTTCTACTGAAGAACATAAAACTCTTTTGACAAAGAGGGGAAAAAAAGAAAAATTTGGGTTCTGTGAAAATCCATGGAGTTGCACAGAATAGAGATTTGTCTGGGAAAGTGAGATGACTGAGTGTCTGAGCATGAGGTGGAAGGGCACAGGTGAGGGGGAAGGACCAGATGATGAGGACCAGGTCCAGATACTCAGGACTGACTATCATCCAGAGCCGGGAAACATGGGGTGCGGAGCGGACATGAACGGTTCAGTGTGCAGGGAGAAGTAGAAAGTGTTCTTCTCAGATTTCCTTCATGAAATTTGTTCAAAAGGAATTTCTTCTTTATAACTATTTGGGGTGGAAAGCCTGATTACAAGGGACGCAAATGTAAGCTGACCTCTTTTGAGTGAGACAGTGGGAAGAGTTTTCGTGTTGTTCTGAGAAGCTGGTTGAGTAATTAGAGGAGACGCTTTGGAGAAGATAGAAGGTTCTCTGGCTTCAGGATGGGTCTTCTGCTACTGAACTTCATCCATGCTGAAGTGAGTGGATTTAGGGACAAAAATATATGAAGTAACTGATCTTTGAACTCAGGTTTACATGAACAGCTGAGAGACAGCCTGTATAAACAGAGTCTGCAGAAACAGGATGATGAGCTTCAGGCACTTGCAGGGAGCACGGGAGGGGTGTGGATTGGCTCTGACCGTGGTTTTGAAATATGGGCTATGTTTAACCAGATCTCTAAAGACCAAGGTAAACAGGCTTTGAGTTGCCAGGGTTTCAGAAAGGCTCTTTTGCAGCTGCGTGGGAGGTGCACGGGAGAGACGGTGAGCAGCCTGTGGCCCCTACAGTCCAGAGAATAAAAAGAACTACTGTCTTGACAGGGGGTCTCATTAAATATGACTTCTACTTCAGAGAACACTGATCCTGTCAGAGATAAACTCCCTTAACTTCCTGTCAGGCTAGATACATTTGTAACGGCATCATCACACCCCTTTCACTTCCTCTCCTCTTATTTATGAGGACAAAATGTTCCTCTACAGTCCAGATTCGTCATTCTCTATGACCCATGATCCTTTAAAAGTAATTTTAATTTCTTTCCAGCCCTATAGCCCCTTTCTCTTCAACATTAAAATCTATTTCTATGTCTCTTTCAACTTTTACAATAGCTTATTTTTTATTAATTTCATGTTCATTGTAGAAAATTTATAAAACATAGAAAACTAAAATAGAAATAAAATTATTCATAATCTCATTTGCAAGTATGTCTTTCATCTTTTAGTTTTTATGTATATATGCAAATGTATTGGAATGTAAATATTCAAACCATTTTAAGATGAAACTTTAGTTTCCGTAGATTTTCATTTCTTTGGGGCACTAGCAGAATGCAATGCAGAGAGACAGGGAGTGGCTGGTGATTTGGAAAGTAGAAAGCAAAGCTCCTTTTCAACTAAGAAGTCAAAGGATGGAGGAAGAAGAAAAAGTCACATCCATGCTGAGAACCTGGATGATGACAATGAGAAGCTGCCCTAGCACACTGAGGTCTGTTTGCTCAGGAAGAACTCGGAGAATAGAACCAACAAAGAACCACGTTGAGAAACATAGTTTGAATGACAGGAGCCACTGCTGAATCTAAGTCACCTCTCAAAGACTGCCCTTTACTTCAGAACCTCTGATGGTCTGCGCTTGTGTCTTCTGTCTATGATTCCTCACATCAGTGGGGCCCAAGAGTACTTGAATTTATCTCCATCTGTCACTTCCCTCTTTGGCTGCCAAGCCGGAGCGTCCCCTTCCGTACCACAGTGTTTCCCTCAGTCTTTATCTGAATAACGGGTGTGGACAATGCCTTCTACAAGGCCCCAGGGTATTTATACATATAGGAAGAATGTCAACCTTGGAAATCCAGTGACATGTCTGTTATAATTTCTTGTCCATTTTTATTTGTTATACAGAGTTTGTTTTCTTATTGTAGAGTTTTTAGATGTATTTATGTGGAATACAAGTTCTTTATCAGACATTTGATTTGAAAATATTATTTTCCAAAATGCGGCTTGTCAATTTATTATCTTACAAGTAACTTTTAAAGAGATGTTTTAATTTTGACATGATTTAATACATCCATTTGTTCTTTTATGTTTCTTGCTTTCGGTGTCTTATCCAAATATCTTTACCTCACCCGAAGTCATAAAGGTTTTCTCCTTTGTTTTCTTGTAGAAGTGTTTCTGTTCTAGGTTTTATATTTATAGGCCATATTTTGAATTAATTTTTGCATATGGTGTGAGATTTAATTATTATTTTTTTTACCTTTATTAAAAAGAAATTCCTTCACCTGCTGAATTGCTTTGTGAACTGTCAGTTGACTACATATGCGTGGTTTTAAAGCTGGACTGTGTATTATGGCTCATCGATTTACTTGTCAGTCTTAACAACCATCCTGCCCTGCCTTGACTTCGGTAGCTGTGTAATATGTCTTTAAATCAGGTATTATTCCTTCAGTTTTGTCCTTTTTCAAAGTTGACTTGGCTATTCTAGTTCCTTTGCATTCCATATGAATTTTATATTTAGCTCGGCAATTTATTTTTAAAATTCAGGCTGAGAATGTTATTGGTATGGTAGTGAATCTGTAGGTTAGTTTGGGGGAAGAATTTGACCTCATCACAATATTGAGTCTTCCAATCCATGACTATAATGGACATCTTGATTCATTTAGGTCTTCATTTCTCTCAGCAATGTTTTGTTGATTTCAAGGTACAGGTCATGTGCATTTTTTGTCATATTTATCCCTAAGTATTTAATAATTTAAATGCTATTGCAAATAATATTTTTAAAGATTTTTATCGTAGTTTGCTTTTAGTATACAAAAATACATTTGATTTTTATGTATTGAGCTTATATCCTGCAATCTTGCTAAATTCACTTATTAGTCTTAGTAGCTTTTTGGTAGATTCCATCATGTTTTCTACATAGGTAATCATGTCATTTGTGCTAGAAACCACTTTGCATAATCTTTGTCAATCGAGATGTTTTTATTTGTTTTGCTTGCTTTATTGCACTGGCTAGAATCGTCATTAAAATGTCAAATAACAGTTTTCTCTCCAAATTAAAAAAACAAAACGATACTAACATGCTTCATTGATAACTGCTTTTTAAATGTAACAATATATCATGTATGTGTATTTCATTTCTAATAGCCACATACATGCTATCATATAGGTCGACTGAAATCTATATTATTTATATGAAAATTAGAAACTCTTGTTGGCTTGGATATCATATCTAAATATTTCTGTCCATCTCAAAGTCATACACATTTTTTCTTACGCCTTCTTCTAAAAGTATAGCTGTTTTAGGTTTTACATTTTGTATTCTCTAACTAATTCTGTGCCCAAAATTTATGTAGCAAAATATGGTACACATCTGTGATTATTTCATTAAGGTAAATTCTTAGAAATGAAATTTAAGGGAGAGGTTGGATAACACAGTTAAGATTTCTGATATACATATATCACACAAATACATAGCCAAGTTGCCCTCCAGGAAAATTATACCAAATCATTTCAATATTACCACGTTTTAAATGCCAATTTAGAAGGATAAAATTAGTATCAGCTAATTAAATTTTCATTTTTTCACATTTCTTATAAGATATAATTGTATGGTTACCATTTATATTATTTTGTGAATTATTTTTTTTCCTGTTTCCTATTATATTTTTTTTTCATTGTTTACTCATCTTACTGATGTTTAAGAACTCTTTTATGTTATCTTCCAGTAAAAACATCTATCCTTTGTTTCTGTGCTCCACCTATAGCTACTGACTTGCTTATTTCTCCACAGGCAATATTTTGGAAAGAATATTGTACCTTTCCTCAAACGTCAACTCTTTCTTACCTTCTCTTGACTCTTCAATCCTCTGAAATCCAGCTATCAAAAACAACACTCCAGGCTGGGAGTGGTGGCTCATGCCTGTGAGGTGGGCGGATAACCTGAGGTCAGGAGTTTGAGACCAGCTTGGCCAACGTGGCAAACCCTCTCTTTACCAAAAATACAAAAATTAGCTGGGCATGGTGGTGCATGCCTGTAATCCCAGCTACTTGTGAGGCTGAGGCAGGAGAATCGCTGGAACCTGGGATGCAGAGGTTGCAGTGAGCTGAGATCACGTCATTGCATTCCAGCCTGGCAACAGAGTGAAACTGCCTCAAAAAAAAAAAAAAAAAAAAGAAGAAAAAAAGCCAATGCTCCACTGTAACTGCTCTTGCCAGAATTACCAATGACATCCTAAATGTACTGTTACTCTCAGTCCTGTCTGCAACACCACACTATTGACTATTCCCATGTGTTTCAGATTTTGATTTGAGTGCTACTCTCTAGTCACTCTTGTCTATTCCCATGTTTTTAGATTTCATTCAAGAGTATCACTCTCTGTTGGTCCTTCGCACCTCTCTGGCTGCTTCTGCTTCTCATTCTTTTTTGGCTCCTCTTCTCCACTTGCCCCTTCCCCTCAGTTCCCAGGCCTTCACCTTCATCCCCAGTCTCATCACATTCTCCCCCTCTTTCTCATCACTCTCCTGCTGACTCCTCTGAGCCTGAGGCTTCCAGAGACATCCTGATGATTTCTTCTCTCACACTTCTCTCAGTCCAGACTCAATCTTTCTCAGATTGACCACTCATAACTGGTTGGCTCCCAGGTATCTCAAACCCATGTGTCTTGATGGGACATTTTGTGTTATTTGTCCAGATTTGCACACTTCTATGTTCTATATTCTTCCCCAGTTAGTAATTAAACCCCATCGCTCAAGTCAGAAAGCTGAGTATCATGAACCACTTCCTCCAGAGCACGCTTCATCCTTCATCTCTGGCCCTGGCAGTAACTAAACTTTATCTCAGGAACTAAACCCTGCCAAGCGCTTTACTCTGTCTTCTCAGCTGCTACTTTAGTTGAGTCCCTGTCCATTTCTAGCTTGAATATTGTGCCTGGATCACTCACCTGGATGCTTCCTTCTCCACACATTGCTGCGGAGTGATGTTTGTAAACCACAGATACATTAATTCCTCATCTAATACCTGTAACTGTCTTTCCATTTCCTTCTGGATAAAGTTGAAATTCTTTAGCAAAGCATCCTATATAATCTGATGTTTGCTTTCTATTTAACTTTAAATATGATCTGTCTGAATATTAATATTAATGTTTTTATATTATTAATTTAATTCTCACAACCTTTCTGTGATAGACATTCTATTATTACTTCCATTTGGATAAGAAAGGAGTGGCTAAGAAACTTGGCTGTGGTCATCCTCTCCGGCGAAGCCAGCTATTTTGAATTTGTGAATGGTTTATCCTCTGCATGTTTAAATACACTATCTGTCTAGGATGTCTTAAACTCTCTATATCTCACTGGGAAACATCTAGTCACCATCAAAAACCGGTTTCCACTACCTCCTCTCCTGGGAAGCAATTTCTAATACACCCAGGCAGAAATGATCCCTCCCTACCCTGAACCACAGGGACAGCATAGGGTCATGCTTACAACCGTAGACCTGGACATCACATTGATTTGAAACTAATTCAGCTCCACCAGGTGAAAACTGAGACCTCAGAAGATTCATATAGTCTGTCTAAACCTCACTTTCCTCATTTGTGACCCTGTGATAGGAATACCTGTTTCACATTTCTCGGGAGGATTAAATGGGGCTACGAAGGTAACAATGCACATACCACAATGCTTGGCACTAGTAAGCAATGTGTGAGTTCTGGCCGAATATTGTGGTCATTAACATAGTGTGTCTTAGAATACAGTTACCACGGTAAATCTGTGCCTCTATCGAATTTACTTAATCACAACCCAGAAGGCAAATTTCCCTAGGATCCTCAGTAACCTGATATCCTCTGTATTTGACAAAACATTTGTGTTGTTATACCATAAATCATTTAATTGACCAAGCTTCTGTTTTGCTTTGGCTGTGAAAGGTTTCAGAAGCAACATCTCTTCCCACCTAACTACATATGTACCTATAAATAGGCTCAACTCTTTTGTGCGTTGTGACGGAGTGCTAGTAATTTTGAAGGGTATGGCAAGAGAGGGCTGAGCTTGGCAACCTATAAGCCTTTGTTGACTGACTGACGTTTGAATGCCTGATCTGTCAAATCACAATAATGGAAAGAAAACAATTCCAATTCCTCAATAGAGGATATGACGATTTGTACTATTTTATATGGATACAATTCTTTGGTTTATTGAAATAAGAATGGCAGCTAAAAGGAGCTGAGGTGTGTTTTATCTAATAAATGTGCAGCATGAAAAGGCTCTGAACCATTAAGACCCATGCAGAAACTTCACTTAAGGTTACATACTTGTGTTCTCAAACCTTTAGGAATCATGAAATGAAATGTGGCTACCTTTTATGTAATCAGCTTTAAACATTTAAAAATATTTAAAAAATATTTAAAAAACTATCTGGAAATGCAGACAAATGGGTGAGTGACTAAGAGTTATTTCAAATTACAATGTAGGTTAAATGTAGCCTGCGAGGTGCATTGCCAGGATTAGGTTTTGAAAATCTCTTCAAGTCTTCAAACTTCAGGAAGAATCTTAATGAAGCCCAGTTTTCTTGCTAATAGTGAGCCAGAAAAAAAGAGTCAGATGTTTGTTACTATCCTGCCATTGCGACTTTCCTTTAACTCAACCAGTCAGCAGCATAGATCTCTGGGGAAACGCTTTTTTTCATGCTGTTAGTCTCTGAATTCAAGTGTGACACTGTCATAGAGAATCAGAGAATTTTCAAGTGATCCCACTTCCATGGAAATAATTCCTAAAACTGGGCCTTGACTCTTAAAAAGAAGAAAGATATGCAATAGGTGGGTGCTATTAATCTCGGAAAACACTTCGTCTTTTCAGTGATTTAATTACGCAAACCATGAGAAAGCTGTTGATTTCAATCGATTTACATAGAAATTTGTCAAAATATGCCAACATTGCGACTGCAGCTTCAAAAAATATAACTGCCTGTAGTAGAGAGCCCTGAATCTCCTGCGAATGCAGAGGCGCGCCATAACTGCCATGGGGCTCTTTTAACTTTAATGCTTTAATACACACATTATCCCTCACGCCAAATTCTTTCACTGTAATGACATGATATCTTATGAAAAAGTAACAGGTTTGTGCATACAGGGGACATATTTGACCCTGTGTGTTTTAAAAGATGATTGCAATTTAAGGTTTGCAATAGTGGAAGTGGTTTTCTAGATAGGAGAAAACAGTGAGGTGGGTTGCCTTGACAACGTGGGTTAGATGCCTCAAGAAATCCATGGCAATGCAGGACCTTCTTCTGGTATGTCAAGATCGAAAACAATCTACCAAATTAGGTTAAAAGAAAATGAATCCCACAGCAAGGCACTGTTATCTGACCTATGAAATATTAGTTTTCACTTTTTATCCTGAACCTTGTTAGAAAAGATGAAAAAATCCAGGTGGGCAAGACCGTCAGGAGAGCAGAAGTAAAGTGGGTTTCACTCAAAAGTCTGCTCTCCTCTCCTCTAATCTGCTTCACCCCCAGAAGGATTCCAGGAGTTCTTGCATATTTCCCAAAAGTCTATCCTCCTAAGAGAAATGTATCTTACCCCGATTCTGTTGATTTCCCCAGCAGTCTCCACAAAGCTTCTCTCTGGGGATTATCACTTGCTCCTATTGCATATTCTTAAATAATGAGCATAAATGAGGATTACCACAACAAAGCTAGTTACTAGTTAAATAGAAAACAAAACCTGTTAACATATGTGCCGTGTAGTCCAGTTATCCTGGAGGGTCTGAGGAGAGATTTATCTATAAAGTATCAGGCCTCAAAGACAAAGCCTGTTAATGAAAACCTACATTACTGAACAGGCTTGGTTCCTTCCCCCCAGCAAGCACCCCTTTGTGGCACTGTTCGAAGTTCACAATTTTGATACTCTGCTTCTAAAAATCACCATAAAGCAATTTTGAATGAGAGCTTAGATTTTTCATTCATAAAAGATTTTTTAAGGTAATCAGAGCAATGCTTTCCATTGGCTTAAACGGCAGTATGAGTTTCATTTTTTACACTGTCCATGCTGTGATCCGTCTGATACTATCAGAGGTGGTCCCGAGTGCAGGAGACATATTGTGTGTCCGGGCTGCCCTTTGCTTTTGTCTTTCCTGGCTTGAAGACTGTGGAAGTGAATTGGGACTGGAGGGACACATATTAGGAGCAAAGGAACTGCCTCTGTAACAAGAAAGTGGAGAAGCACTAGGGCACGAGTTCAGATAGTATAAATCTGCAAATGATGACCGCAACCTGTGTGGGGCCAAGGTAGCCTAGCAGACTGTGCTGTTGACTGTGAAAGCTAAGAACAAAGAGAGTCTTTGATCCAGCTGGCGTTTATTTTCTTTCTCCTGGGTGATAGGATGCCTAATAGATGGACCCGCCACCTACAATAAAGGCCAGTGTTACTCATCAGGTTTTATGTTTGGCGGAAGCATGAACCATCACCCAAGCCTATGAATAGTTTAAAGGGTACCAATGGACAAATGAAAGCACTGTTTGCTAGAAATATCTTTAGAAGTGACAAGTGAACACACATAGCATCAACAGTGGCTCACTGACTACATACCAGGCAGAAAAATAGGCTTATTTGGGAAATACGCCAAAAAAATAATCATGGACAGCTTCTGATTCAGTCCTATTAGAATTTCTCACTAAATCGATATAAGAATGCAGAAAATCCACACAAGTATAAAGCCATAATTTGTGCTTTACTACATTCTTTT
Source organism: Alouatta palliata (assembly GCA_004027835.1). Lineage (NCBI taxonomy): Eukaryota > Metazoa > Chordata > Mammalia > Primates > Atelidae > Alouatta > Alouatta palliata. The sequence goes on from PVKV010006605.1 coordinate 52,755, forward strand.
ACCTTATAAATTGATAGGTTCACCAATACACGTTGCAGGCAAACATTCTTACAGGACCTAATGAACCAGGAATTTCATCTAAGAAAATAGAACCTATCTTGATGGGTGTAGCAAACCACCATGGCACATGTATACCCATGTAACAAACTTGCACATTCTGCACATGTATCCCAGAACTTAAAGTATAATAATAAAAAAAATTGTAGCTACAGCATATTCAGTGAAGAATAAAATCTCTTTCACAAATAAGTAAGAGGGCAGTAAGAAATGAAGTGTGGCAGAGGAATTCTATATATATATATATATATATAGATATAGAATATATATATAAAAGAAAATAGAAACAATTTTTATGCCAATGACTTCTAGAACCTAACTGAGGCTTTCTTTTTGATATTTTCAGAATGATTGAAAAATGTGTTAGTAATCATTGTCTCCCTGACCCAATGCTACACAAAACACGGTCCTGCTCTAGCATCACTGGGAACATGGGAGAAATGCAGAATCCTATGCCCTACCTTATGCCTACTGAACCAAGATGATATGGTTTGCCTGTGTCCCCACCCAAATCTCATCTTGAACTGTAGCACCCATAATTCCCACGTGTTTTGGGAGGGACCCAGTTGGAGGTAACTGAATCATGGGGGTGGGTAGTTCCCATGCTATTCTCATGATAGTGAATAAGTCTCATGAGATCTAATAGTTTTATAAAGGGGAGTTTCCCTGCACAAGTTCTATTTTCTTGTCTGCCACCATGTAAGATGTGACTTTCACTTTATACAATGATTGTGAGACCTCCCCAGTCACGTGGAACTGTGAGTCTATTAAACCTCTTTCTTTTGTAAATTGCCCACTCTCAGTTATGTTTTTATCAGCAGCAGGTAAACAGATTAATATACAAGACCTGATTCTCTCTCTCTTTTTTTTTTTTTTTGAGATGTATGCCACGTACCTACAGGAAAAATTTCATTTTAACAACCACATAGAATTTCACTTTATGATAATCTCTTGGTCTATTCCTTTGCACCCTTCCTTCCCATTATCTCAAGATAATCACTTTCAAATATCTTAAATAATGCTTCTGATATTTACCTCCATCTTTTTATATAATGGTCTTCCATTACTATTGACAGCTCATTAATACCACAGTTTATCTATTGATCTCATTATTGTTGATAACTTTAGCCACACCATTTCTCACTCCCATTTCCCATAACCTCCCAGTATAAATGTATGGCTACATTGGTTATACCAATATAAGAAATTATAACTATATCAAATGGCATTTATTTTATTTTTTGTTTTTTTTGTATTATTATTATTATTTTTTCAAATGGCATCTATTAAATAAATTAACTGTTACTCTAGAGCAGTGTTTTTGAAAGTGTCATCTGGGGACCCCCAGACCCTTTCAAGGGATCCATGCAGTCAAAACTAGTAATAATTCTTTGATTTTTATTTTAACCAAATTTGGTTAAATTTGGTTGGAATGTTTCATTGAAATAAACTTAAGCTAGGCTCTTAGTTTCTACTGTTTCTTCAAAGTCACTTGATAAGTGCCTGATTCCAAAATTTGGATGAGGAGACACTCTAGGGAAGATAGAAGATGTAGGCTATGTGGAAACCAGGAGATTATTTTTCTTACAGAAATAAATTCCTGAGCTTAGTCTTTTTAGACTTGAGCCTACCTATTAAAGGTATCTGGAAATATCTTTATGACAGTGAGTCTTTGGAGCACACACCTTCTTCAGGACCTGAGTGGCTGAAGTCATACTGAAGATCAATGCCAGCTAACCCTTTTTGGCCAGGGTACCTTGGGAAATGAATACGCATCTAGGTTGCTAGGATCATCTTCCCCATTAAGGCACACAGTTGCACAAATTGGTCTGTGGCTGTCAGAGGGAGCAGTGATCCAAGCAGAACCAGAGATTCCTAGACATATCTCTTGAGTCTGAGGCTAAGATCGCACAATCAACTCCAAACAGAAGCAGCAGCTGCTCAAGGTTGCTCACTGCAAGAAAGCTAAGGTGAATCAGGTACATCAGGTCTCTAAATTCCAGGACTCAGAAGACAGTGTCTGTAGCAGTTGGGTCTAAGTAGCTTTCTCCTCCTTCACTGAAATGGTATGTTTTGGTGCTCCCAGTGTCAGCCATGGTCAAGTTTTTCACTTCTGCTTCTTCCATTTCATGGTTCTTGAACCAAATAGTTATCACTGGATCATCAAGGTGGAGGGGTGATGCTGCAGAGCAATCTGTGTACATGTCTTTTGGAGCACACATTTCAACACTGTAAGCTGTTCCAGGGTAAAAACTTCATGGTTTCAATGAGCACAGCTTGGTTTTGTGGACATGAGATTGTTTGGGAATGCTATAGTTCAATCAGCTGGGTCACGATAGCCACATTAGAGTGTCTCTGTCTACTCTGTTGTCCTTTTAGTTTTTTATATTTTTGAATTCTAAATAAGATTATATTTGGAAGTAGGATGGGGGATTCTACTATCTTAAACAGCTTTGGAAAGCAGTTGTAATCTTAAAGACACTTCTAACAAAAATTCTAGAACCTTCCAAAATGCTAAAAAGCTGAAATTAATTTATAATGTAAACATACTAATAGTTAATATTTATTCTCATCATGTTCCAGATATGATGCTAAGCGCTTTACATGTATTATGTTATTCAGCTCTCCTAAGAACCATGTAAGGGGGTACATATTCTTATTATCCCCATTCACACGTGAGAAAATGGAAACATGGGGAAACTAAATAGCTTATCCAAGGTTATAAAGCTACACTAACTGCTTTTAAGAACCCATACCCTAGCTGCTCAGTCTCAAGCTCCAGATTTTAATCATTACACTGCTCAAATGCTGTAGAGTTAAATTATAGGCAATTGGATTACTTTGTAAGAGAAGTCTTTAAGGTAAATATTTTAATGCATCTATAAAATGACTTATTACTCTATCAGATATTCTTATGCAAATGATTGCCTGGAACAATTAGTACAACCCTTTGGAAAGTAAACACAAGATAAATATTGTTCAGCTATGTCAGACAAGGGTACTTGCTTTTATTTAATTCACTTTTTAAAATGAACTCCTAAAGAGGTTTTGGTATAACTATTTTTCTCTCTTAATCATGCTTCCTTTATTAATTTGCTCAGCAATTTCTTGTAGATAATCTAGACTGTAAACTTAAACCAGCATACCTTCATCTGGATGACCATACAGTGTGAATGACTGGTATGCAAATTAATCCATGCATTGAACCCCGACAATCACCTAATGCTCTAGAAATAGCCAGCCCTCTGAAAATGTACATGCTACCCTCTTGTTGGCCTTAAAGTGCACTCAGTGCTAAATATGGATTTAGTAAGAAAAAAACAGTGAATCTGCTACAGTGTTGATGATGGAGAGATGGGAGAGACAATAATATCATCATTTTCTAGGATTCTACAAAGTACTTTTACTTACATGATTTTATTTAACAGAACCCCCAAAAGTTGAAAAACTAGGTATTATTGCCAACCCTCTATCTCCTTTCCCTTTCTTGAAATAAAACTGTCTTAGGTCACAGGACTCATCCAAAGCCACCAAACAACTACATGGAGGGGAGGGTGAATCCTGTCCTTCCACATACTCCATCTAGATCCTTCCATTGTGATTTACTGTATCCCATCAGGCAAATATTTGAAGAGTTATACGAACATTTATACCCCACAGAGATTACACATTCTTGGTCTGGGGACTGAATCTAGCCTTCAGATCTCTTTTGCTTTGTCTGAAACGTTTTTGAACTTGAATTAGTTACTACTATTTTAAAAGTGATAAGAGATTAAATCTGGAACTTCACTTCATTTGCAAAACAGTTTTGGCAACAATCAACCGGAACTTAGAGAAAGCACATCTGTTTCACAATGCCACAGACCTTACCACTCCTTACCACATCCCCCTGTACTGTGTTATCTCCTATTTTTCATCATAAAACCAGATCTCTTCATTTATATTACCTGTCTGGTTCCTGATATAAAGTAAATTGTCTGTGGGACTAAGCAGATCTCTATAGGCACTGTTAGTAATTTTCCTCATCCAACTTGGACAGGGTAATCTTTATGCATCTTTCTAGCTCTGGTTCCCTACACTCGTTCAACAACCTTTTTATCTCCATTTTCTTCATTAAATTTTTCCCCTAATGGAACAGACAGGCAGCTTTGAAACTGAAGATTTCTTCAGCTAAATATTCCCACAAATTTCCTTTGAGTTATACTTTAATCGTTGGAATTAGCCCTGTCCGAAATTGCTGGAATTATCCCCTTTGCCATTTTCAAGTCTGTTTCAAAATATTTTGACTAACTCATTTTCCAACTCCCTCCATCTATGTCCTGCCAGGATGTAAATTCACTGACGTCAGAAGATTCTGGTCTTTTCCATCCCTAAAATGTTAGGACAAGGTACAATGACTGGTACATGGTAGGTGCTCAGTAAATATTTGTTTACTAAATGAAGAAGGTAAAAATGATAAATCATAAGGGATGTTACTGGAGCCCTCTCAGTGTGGTCTTTCAGACAGAGCTGCCTGCTGGGTGGTCTTCTGTATGATGAACGTAGTCCTCTAGGCTCAGCAATCTTTTATGAAAAAATCCATTTCCTAGAAGCAGAAAAGGATCTAGCTCCAACATTTGTTAACTTGGTTTATTGATACTCCTTCAAAATATCAGCTTTTGTATTGAACTAACATTTACAGAAAACCTAGCCTTTAAGTAAACAGAATTATCTTTCTTAGGTTAACTAAACCGATTTGCTTAGACTTGAAATCTACACTGGTTTTTGTTTGTTTTTTTCACTGTGCCAAGCACAAAATGGCTTTCGGCCCATCCAGCCTCTTTTCTTAGGGTCAGAAGTCTTTCATGTACACCTTAGGGCTGCAGACGAGCTTTGCTGTCAAGAACCACTTGGTTTTGCTTTACTTTAGCCTTTACTCACTAGCCAACGACTTGTAAGAAAAAAAGGAAGTGTAGCAAAGGTGCTTACATCTGGCTTCCAGTCACTTTCCAGGATGCCTCCTAAATGCTAACTACCCTCAAACGTTTTCCCTCTCTCTCTTCTCTTCTTTCTTCTTTCCTGCTCTAGCTTGACTATTTTAATCCTACCTTTTAAATTTAAAAATATGTAGAGTGTGTCCTTCTTGCTTTTCTCACCATGGTCTGCTTTAAAGGGTAATGAGAAAGACTAAGACACAGGCTGTTTCTTTATCACTCAGACCTTGGACTCCAACTCTTACTCACCATTCTGTCCTGTACCACTTAAGCTACTGTAGACATAAAGGATTTTTTTCTGTATCTTTTAAGAATGCTTCTGAACATTTACAATGCATTTGAATGTGAGGTCTCTTTATTTCTTCCCTTTTTTGAAATAAATTGATTCTTCACTTTCCTTTTCATAAAATCACAGAATTTTAAGTTGGAAGAAACTTTAAAGATACCCTACTACTCTCCCTGTTTTACAGATGAAGAAACCGAAGCAAGACTCAAAGCGGTTAAGTGCAGAACCAGAATTAAAACCCAAACTTCCTGATTCCTAGTCTAGTACTTTATTGTTGGAATTATTTCTTTTTTATTAAGCTATGCTCCTTATATTTTAGTTAAAAGATGATTTAAAACTACTTGTAATTCCCTGAGTGTAGGACTCTTTGTGCCATGGGAAGGGAGTACAAAGTCCTCGGGAGGGAAGTCCTCCTTACACTAGAAGCACTGTTGTGTTCTAGGTAAACTCGTTTTTACTTTGCTTCATGTTTCCATGTGGAGGGACCTCTGTCAGAATAACAAAGCTACCCCATCACTCACTTCTTCACCATGAAGAATGAGGAAAAAAACCCCAAAAACTGGGTATGCATCGCTCAGCATCTGTCCACTTCCTGTCCTGCTTTTCCCACAGATTTTATAATCTCTCATGCTATATATTTAACAGTTCTCCTCTATCTGTGGCTGTCTAATTTGAAATAAATATTCATGTGAAGGATAACAACACTGGAATAATTAGGCTACGAGTGGTGTGTTCTTGTGGGAAACAACAGAAGAGAAGCCACTTGATGGTACAATTCAGAGAAAAATAGGAGATTGGAAGGAGGCTGACTTGGGAGAGATTAATTCTCTTTTGGCATGAAATCTTTGAGCTATCTGTCTTATTTTAATGTTGATAATCTCACACTTGGATGCTGATGCATGTACAATGAAGCTAGACACCATCAATTCAGACAGATCATGTAAAAGTATTTCTTATTTCTTACATACTTATCAATCTAATAGGAATTTGGTTCGATCTAAAATATTAACTTCAAAAAAGCCATGTTGATTTCTATCACCTTATACTTTAAAAAATTATACCAAGAATTTAAAGAAAATTTCCTCTTATATTTGATGTTAAGACTTGAGAAATTAGAAATGTTACTTGTTTTGATACACTGATTTTGTATCCTAACATTTTACAGAAGTAGTTTATCAGTTAGAATCATTTTGTCAGCAAAGAGAGATAGTTTGACTTCTTCCTTTCTTATATGGATGACTTTTATTTCTTTATCTTGCCTGATTGCTGTGGCTAGCACTTCTAGTATTATGTTGAATAGGAGTGGTGAGAGTAAGCATCCTTTTCTTGTTCCAGTTCTCAAGTGGACTGCATCTAGCTTTTGTCCATTCACTGTGATATTGGCTGTGGGTTTGTAGGGCTCTTTAGATGTAGATGGCTCTTATTGTTTTGAGATATGTCCCTTAAAATCTAGTTTGTTGAGCATTTTTATCATGAAGCGATGTTGGATTTCATTGAAAGCTTTTTCTGCATCTATTGAGATGATCATATGGTTTTTGCTTTTAACTTTGTCTATGTGGTGAATCAAATTTATTGATTTGCATATGTTGAACCAACCTTGCATCCCAGGAATGATGTCTGCTTGATCATGCTGTATTAGCTTTTTAATGTGCTGTTGCATTTGGTTTGCTAATTTATTTGAGGATTTTTGCATCTATGTTCATCAGGGATGTTGGCCTGCAGTTTTCTTTTTTTTGTTGTGTCTTTTGGCCGGGTTTTGTTATCAGAGTGATGCTGGCTTCATAAAATTGAGTTAGGGAGGAGTCCCTTTTCAATTTTTGGAATATATTCAGTAGAATTGGGACCAGCTCTTCTTTGTATAGCTGGTATAATCTGGCTGTGAATCTATCTGGTCTGGGACATTTATGTTTTTATTACTGACTTAATTTTAGAACTTGATATTGATCAGTTCAGGGTTTTAATTTCTTTCTAATTCAATTTGAGAGATTGCATGTTTCTAGAAATTTATCTTTTACCTCCAAATTTTCTAGCTGGTGTGTATAGAGGTGTTCATAATAGTCTTTGGACATCTTTTATATTTCTGTGGGATTGGTTGTAATGTCACCTTTGTTGTTTCTGATTGTGCTTATTTGAATCTCTCTTTTTTCCTTGTTAATCTCGTTAGTGGCCAATGAATCTTGTTTAACTTTTCAAAGAACAAACTTTTGGTTGCATTGATTCTTTGTATGCTTTTTTGGTTCTCAATTTCATTTAGTTCTGCTTTGATTTTAGTTATTTCTTTTCTTCTTCTAGCTTTGGGGTTAGTTTGTTCTTGTTTTTCTATTTCCCATAGGTGTGATGCTAGATTGTTAATTTGAGATCTTCCTAACTTTTTGAGGTAGGTGTTAAGCACTATAAACTTTCTTTTTAACACTGCCTTTGCTGCATTCCAGAGATTAAGATATGTTGTATCTTTGTTTTCATTTGTTTCAAAGAACTTTTGATTTCTGCCTTAATGTAATTGTTTACTCAAAAGTTATTTAGGATTAAGTTGTTTAATTTCCATGTAATTGTTTGGTTTTGAGAAATCTTCTGGATATAGATTTCCATTTTTATTCCACCATGGTCCAAGAGTATGGTTGGTATGATTGAGACTTTTTGTTTTTTCAGTTTATTGAGATATGTGCCTTATGGCTGAACATGTAGTTGATATTGGAGTATGTTCTGTGTGCACATGAGAAAATATGTATATTCTGTGGTTGATGAGTGGAGTGCTTCGTAGATGTCTATTTGGTCCGATTGGTCAAGTGTCAAATATAAGTCCAGAATTTGTTAATATTCTGCCTCAATAATCTGTCTAATGTTGTCAGTGGGGTGTTGAAGTTCCCTACTATTATTGTGTGTCTGTCTAAGTCTTTTCTTACATCTATAAGCACTTGTTTTATGAATCTGGGTGCTCCAATATTGGGTGTGTATATATTTAGGATAGTTAAATCTTGCTGTTGAACTCTTTATTATTATGTATTATCCTTGTCTATTTTTACTCTTTTTTTAAAACTATTGGTTTAAAATCTGTTTTATCTGATATAAAAATAGTGACTCCTAATCTTTTTTATTTTCCATTTGCATGGCAGATCATTTTCCAGCCATTTATTTTGAGCCTTTGTGTACCATTACATGTGAGATGGATCTCTTGAAGAAAGCAGACAAATGAGTATTTTTTTAAATCCAACTTGCCTTTTAAGTGGGGTATGTAGACCATTTACATTCAAGGTTAATATTATTTGTGAGGTTTTGATCCTATCATGAGATGGTTAGCTGGTTGCTTTGTAGGTTCTATTGTGTGGTTGTTTTATAGGGCTGCTTTATAGGACTATGTACTTGGGTGTGGCTTTGCGGTATCAGGTATTGTTCTATTGTCTCCATGTTTAGAACTCCCTTAAGGATCACTTGTAAAACTGGTCTAGTGGTAACAAATTCCCTTAGTGCTTGCTTGTTTGGAAAATATTTTGTTTGTCCTTTGCTTGTGAAGTTTAGTTTGGTGAGATATAAATTAATTGATTAAAATTTCCTTTCTTTAAAAATGATGAAAATGGGCCTCTGATCTCTCACTGTTAGCCTAATGGAGTTCTCTTTTGTATGTACTCTGACCTTTTTCTCTAGCTGCCTTTAAGATTTTTAATTTCATGTTGACTTTGGACGTCTGGTAACTATATGCCTTGGTGATTTTCATTTTGTATAGTATCTTGCATCTTTTCTCTGGATTTCTTGTAGCTGGAAGTCTACCCCTCTAGCAAGATTAGGGAAATTTTCTTGAATTATTTCCTAAATTATGTTTTCTAGGTTGTTTACTTCTCTCCTTCTCTCTCAGGAATCCCACTAATTTGTAGGTTTGGTTGCTTTATGTAATTTTATATTTCATGAACACTTCGTTCATTTTTTAATATCTTTTTATTTTTTCTAACTGAGTTAGTTTAAAAGACCAGTATTTAAGCTCTGAAATTATTTCTTCTGCTTGGTTATTAATATAGCTTTCAATTGCATTTTGAACTTCCTTAAATTAAGAAAGACATCCCCACAGTTGAGAGAGAAATATATTTAACTTAATAAAAATTTAAATATGATATTAATTTAAAACTCAATCACAGATGATGCTTTGGGGAAATCTTTAGTTCTAAGAGTGTGTGTGTGTATGCTTCTGACTTCTGCACATTCTAACTTGATGTTTTTATGCTTTCCATATGGATCATTGGAATATTGACTGCATCATTTTAAACATAATTTATGTTTCAAAAACCAGAATAAAAGAAGCTGCATTTTGTGTATTCTTAGTTCTTGTTAAAATAAAAAATGGATTTTCTCAGGAGCGGATCTTTATCCTTTTACAGTTAGGTACTTCCTTTCATATCTGTAATAGTAACACAATGGGGAAATTCTTACTAAGCAAGTGAGGTTGTGTTCTTCCAGCAATAGTCTTCAAAGAGAGAAACAGAATTCACAGAATTAAAATAGTGTATCAATCTACTAATAAGGAAGTACTAAAAAGAAATGTTCTGTCTAATCTATTCCAGCCAACAATTATTATTCAGCAGTTTATTTAAAGCTACTTTGTAACAGCCTGTATCAAATCCTGCACTACATTCGCAATTATCTCCCCAGTAATGTCCTGGATATTTAATTGTTAAATAACACTTTTTGATTAGCCTAGGTTTTGTGAAACATGGAGAACAAAAGAGAAAGACAGTAATTGTTCTATGTGCTTGTAGAGTTTTTTGGCTTTATTTTTGTTTTGCATATCTTTAGATATGGATTGTCTTACAAAGACCAAACACACGATGGTGGCAAGCTCTCTCTTTAAATTGCCTGGACCATTTCCTCAGAAGTTACAGAAAATTCTTTCATCTTGTTCTATCCTTCTGCAGTAAACTATATGCTCCCCTAGAGCAGAGTTTTATTCTCTCTTGTTCATTACTGAGCATGACTGGCATATGGTCGGTAATACAGTAAGTTGAGAGAATTAATAAACTAGGCATCATTGGAAGTCTCTCAGAACGATCATTCAGAACGTAGTTTGCTGGTGATGTGAGCTGAACTCTAACTAGAGGGAGAACTATGTTTATGGATGGATGCTTCCCAAAAGAAATAAGCTCTTTTGCTGCCCAGAGAACAATATTTCTGTTTCAACAAGCTACTCCTCTATAATACCAATCTCAGGTGAATTTCTTTGATATTTCGAAAGACTAATTGAACTACTAGTATTTTATTTAAAGCCAAAAGATAAAAATCCATGTGATAAATCCTAAGTTCTATTGGAATAAATCATGAGACACTCGTATTTTTCATCTCACAATTATTTGATACATGTTGGCATTGGTATCTATTCACACTGGAATATTATTTTAGTTGCAATATCAATTGTATTTGTAAGAGCAAAAATTGTACTTCTAAGAGTTAAGGAAATAAAACAACATAACAAAACAAAGACAAAAAATTTAGTAAAAAGATTGTCAATAAAGTTGAAATATTTTTCTTTTAATAATCTGTTTATTTTGTAGTTTACTTATTTTTTCCTTTCCCATAGCAAACAGCCTAGTAGCCTACTGGACTCCTCCTTCTTAATGAATGAAGCAGTGAGAAATTTAAGGGAAGGGCATTTGACTGTAGACAATACCACCACTGGACAGTGAGAAATTTGTTGTGGAAAATATGCATGGCTCAGTTGGAGACAATAAGTTTGAAAACAAAATCATTTCCCTAGAGTGTCCTTATTCACTTAGACTTCCCTTAGGCTTCATGTAATAATAGAACGGAAATGAGTATGCATTGTGAATTGTGAGTATGAATGTTTTTTTTTTTGCAATCATAAGAAAGCTTTGTTTGAGCTATACTATGGCAGAAATTTTCATTGCTTTCAGGCTTATATATTTGTGAATAACGGAATAGCAAATCTACTCCCTAGAATTTGGTTCCTATGAAAGGGAAATAGCCTGAAGACATCAAAACTTTATTGCTGAGGGCTTTCTTATCATGTAATCCCAAGTACTTTAAGTAAAATCGAGAATTAATTAAAAAGAATGCCAAGGAGAACTCAAAGAACCCTAGAATGATTTCAGAATGTCCATGTCCACTAAAACTCTTGCCAATGATCAAAAGAACAGAAGTATATCCAGAATTGTCTTCAGCCTTTTGTAGACCCAGTTTTATAAGCCCTAACTTTTTTGGTGTTGATGTTGTTTAAAGCAGAAAGAAGTACCTATGTTAAATGTTGAATAAGGACTATTGGGGAAACAGAAGCAATATCTGATGCTCTGAGAGCAGAGAAGAAAGAGAAACGACAAACCCAGATAGAAAGGCTTTCAAAACATAACACGATATAGCAAGCAGAATGAACAGAAACAGCCTTATATGTATTTCAAGATATGGAAGTCATTAATGTTTTCAGCCTGAAAAATAATTGCTATGCCTATAATGATATATTTCAGTTATTAGGAAAATATATTGGGTAAAATATTCTTGTCTAGGAAACAAGTCTTGTTTTAGAATTATTTGTTTTGAAAGATCTCTTTTGGGAATGATTTAAGTAAGAATTAAAGTTGTGATGCTTAAAGAGAGACTCTCTCAGCGATTTGGTGGTAGAGTGATACAGTGCAATGAGCTCATGCTTTAGAATCAGGGAGCTTTGGGGTGTGTGATATTGAGTGAGTTTGATATTTTATTTTTCTCATCTGCAAAAGGGTCTTAATATGTCTACATAAAATGCGGTTGTAATGAAAATTGAATTAGTTAAATGATATATGCTAAATATTTGTCCCATAGAAGGAATTCAGTATGTGATTGTCATATTACTGAAATAGCAAATTCCCCTTAATGGTAAGAAAATGATGCATTTTGAATTTGTTTTTTTTTTTGTCATAGACAACATAATTCAAAGGGTGCAAGAATATCCTACCTAGGAATCTGGCCTTATCCCTTTCCCTGTTCAATTTTAAGGCTATTATGATAAGACATTCAGATCATCAACTAATCAGTAACAAATTTGGGGCAGTTAACCTTCTATGATAACTTTCACTAGCACTTGGCTCTTCTGAAAGATGAATGCTACATCAAATTAAGGCGAGGAACGAATTAACAGTGTTTGTTAAAGACAGTCCTTCATTTTTAAAAATAGGCATGTTAGCACTTTGGGAGGCCGAGGCGGCTGGATCACGAGGTCAAGAGATCGAGACCATCCTAGTCAACATGGTGAAACCCCGTCTCTACTAAAAATACAAAAATTAGCTGGGCATGGTGGCACGTGCCTGTAGTCCCAGCTACTTGGGAGGCTGAGGCAGGAGAATTGCTTGAGCCCAGGAGGCGGAGGTTGCGGTGAGCCGAGATCGCGCCATTGCACTCCAGCCTGGGTAACAAGAGCGAAACTCCGTCTCCAAAAAAAAAAAAAAAAAAAAAAATAGGCATGTCAGTTACAGCACTGTAAATCATGGTAGTTGAAATGTAGAAATACCAAGATGACTACTCTTTATTTGACATGATTTACACAGAAATTATATTTTATGAACTTTCCAATATTCAACTGTTTTTGATCTACAAAATGGTTAGTGCATATGCCTTGACAGAATCATTACTAAAGCAAAGATAATTTATTCATTACCTTGTTTTCTTTGTACAAATGAGACAAGGAACAAAAAGATGCATGGAGTTACATACCCTGTATTGTACATTTGTCAAATAGTTTCTGTACAGAAAATTACAGAAAAAATATTTTACGGGAGACAGAAAGTTGTCGGTAGTATTTGCTGTCCTCATAAACTTGGTTTCATATTTAACAGTTGGCTCCTCTCAGTCAGGAGTAGCTTAAATCTGAACTCCATGCAATTCTTTAGCTTTAGAATAGATTAGTTTATGCTTCCTAGTTGATACTGAGTGCATCTCCAATTGCACTGAGTAGTCACTATGCTTACTTTACGTGTGAGGTTTTGACTTTTCTGGACCCTCAGAATTACTTCTGACCTGGGGTAATTTAGCAGGTTAATGAGATTTTTATTGAGTGTTACAAAAATAGCTGAGTTATGGACTTAAAGATGATGAAAACTGCTTTTCCTTGAATACGTACTTGGTTTTATTTTCACTTTAAAGATTGTCTTCTGGAAACATTAAGATACCTTGATGAATTTACTAACTAGATTTTGGTGGAGTAATAGTTGCCATTAATGAAGTATCAGTTTCTGATATCTTTGGAAACTAACCATTAAGCCCTAAGGTTTATCTATGAAGATTTGTACCTTTCCATGCAGAATTGCACCTTTCTGCTTTAAGAATTCATTTTATCTAAACAGAATCTCCTGCCTGCATTGGATAATGGCAGAAATTCAACAACATTAGCTGAATTGTTTCATGCGGGTTGGTCTTTACAATGTTTTAAACTGTAATAAAATTACCAAGTTGAAGGCAATTAACTGGATGTACTTCAAATATATTCTAACCAAATGCTATACTTAGCATTCTCTATAACCGTTTACAAAGCACCAAAAGAAAACTGTCGATGAATCTTAGTGCCATCAAAATAGCCCAACTAGAACAGTTCTAAAACGCTTCATATCTGTATAGCTTGTATCACCACAGAATGTGATGACTCAGATTGACGACTGAGAACGTCATCACCATGAATACTGCCTCTTAAGTATTATTCCAGTGCCTCATATTTTCAAAGAAGAAAGTGAGATGTTGGAATACTTTCTCTAGGTTTTTAAAGCCTATGCATCATGGAGGGAGGAACAGAATGCACGTTCCTCATGTCTAAGACTCATGTGTTAGAAAAGAAGCTGAAGATTCAGATCCCTACACAAGTGCCACAGAGGTACACAGGTGAGTGGGGATGGTACAAGCTCAGAAAGAGAGGGAAGGCTGAGAACTGTGAAGAATATGAGAGCAAGTAGATTTTTGAAGGGGCCGGACGCCGCTTAGCTCCACTGGCTGTTGTCACATGGGAATGTGATTCCAGTAAACCCAGATACTGTGATTTGTCAGACAAATTCAGATGTGTGGAATTGCACATGAAACAGTTACACGTTTAAATGTTGGTAACTAAAGTTATCATTTTAAGCCCTGTGGCTCACATACAACACATCTGTGGGTGCTTGGGAAGCAAACTCTGGATCAGATTCTGACATTCCTATGCATATATACGTTCTATTAAAAATAAAGAATGTTGAATTGCCGTCCTTCATCAATGCTTAATATATTAATAATCAAAGAAAATCATTCAATTTAATTATTCAGGTTAATCAAAGAAGATTTTTTTTAGAAGAAACTAGGATATTAATCAACAGATAGTAGGTACATAGGTGCCCACTAGGTTGCTGCAACACGTTCATTATCATAAATTTACTATTATTATTATTATTTTGGAAACAAGGTGTGACTCCATCACCCAGGCCTGAGTGCAGTGGTTTGATCACAGCACACTGCCACGTTGAAATCCTATGTTAAAGGGATCCTCCTGCCTCAGCCTCCTGACTAGCTGGAACTATAGATGTGTGCTATCATGCCAGGTTAATTTTTTTAAAACATTTTTTGTAGAGACAGGATTTCACTTTGTTGCCCAGGTTGGTCTCAAACTTCTGGGCTCAAGGAATACTCCTGCCGCAGCCTCCCAAAGTGCTGGGGTTCCAGGTGTGAACCACTATGCCTGGCCCATTATCATGAATATTTAAAAAGACAGATATATTTCCTGCCTTTCTCTGGTTTATAAGTCAGTTTGTTGAGGAAAAAAATAAGATTTCCTGAGAGAGTTGTAAATTATTGGGAATGGAATATTAACAAAGGATGAAAGTTGAAAGGGTGATACTAGATAATGCAAAAGCTGGGGGTAGAATGAAAGGACTCTTCAAGTTCCTTCTCAGCATCATGTTTTTTTATTAAACAAAAAATGAGTAGTGGTGATAGATACGGTGAAGAAGGGAAAATTAGAATATGGTATTATCCTAGATTGTGGCCTTCAAATTAAAATACTGTGTTTAACAAAGTTGAAATGAAAATTTTATGTAATTTTAGCATGAGAAAAAAATGAAGAAATACATAGACTCTAGGAAATAATTTGTAGTTCCCTGAGGGATAAGAAAAGGAATTTAGGAAATCATAGAGTACGATGTGTCATTTCACTACTCAGACAGTGCTCAGCATCTGTCCAGTGGATGAAGCAAGGGGCAAGGAATGGGGGTCCACTTTTATTTGTGGTATTGATACCTGGGCCCTAGAAAAACAGTGTTACTCAGCAGCACTCAGTTCACCCCAGTGTTAAAAAAAGACTATGCATATCCTAAAGGAATTTTTGCCATTATTTTTGATGGCTATAAACCATTTGCAGGTTTTTAAAATTGAGGCTACCACAAAAGCAGGAATGTGATTCTCTCTCTCCCACAATTTACAGAATTAATGAAGAATTGCAGTGGTTAGCCAGCAATCAGATACGTACTAGAATATTTTTATTTGCATTTCAATTCTGCTCATTCTGGAATCCATTGTGTTTCTTTCCAAGCAATGCTCTAAAACTGTTGCTTTGCATTTAATTTAAATAAAAAAGCAGCTCTAGGATGATTCATTGTTTAAAATGTGGTCTTCATACTCTCCCTTGGAAATTGAGGCAGCCATATATGTAAGGCTATATATAGTTAGGCAAAAAGATAAATAAGCTACATCTTAAAATCCAGGAGTCCAGCCATCAAACATGAAGTATATAAAGTTCATTGTCCTTGTTTGTATTCTTTACGAGTTTTTCTTCACAGGCTTTGAGTGAGACACTAACTTTGTATTTGACTCACAGTCTTACCTTTCTTCTTCAGAAAACAGTAACATAGATGAGAAATCTGAAGACAAACATTATAGATACAAAATATACTTACCTCTCTCTTACAGACTGATGCACACTATAGAAAATAATCCTTTTTATTTTACCTACTGCAATTACACACGAGTCATTAAACCAATTCCCAAATAAAAGTAAACATAAATAGTACATATTTGATAGAAGAAATCACTCTTTTATTACCTAATAAATAACTTGTAAGAAATTTGATGAGTTCATGTTGTTTAAGGCAATGTATCATGTAACCTTCTTGGAAACTGGCTTCTGTGAGCACAATACTATCATAGTTCTCATCAATTCAATTACATTGAATTACAGGTGCATCTTGCATGCACATACATATACATAAACATATATATATGTATGTGCATGCACTGACTTTTAAAAAAGCATTGAAGTAATATTCAGAAGTTCTAGAATATAAAACATAGAAGACAGGAAGGATTATCTGCAAATGCTTAGATGAATTTTGTGTACTGAGCCCAGTATAAGATATGTACCCTTCATGGATATTGGCATACTAGGAGAATCTTATTGGCAGAGGAAATAGATTTCTAAAACAAGTCTGCTTTGCAAATGGTCCCTCCCAAAGCAATTTCTACGGATACTGTACCTTCCGGAGGGGTTTGAGCTTGGTCTCCATTATGAAGTCATACTTGCAGAGCTCACAACAGCGTGTATCTGAGCTCTTTATCCACTGGTGGAGGCAGGACTGGTGGACAAAGCGCAGTGTACCAGTACAGCGGCAGGGTGTGATGAGGGGGCTCTCTTCATCCCCTTCGCAGTGACAGATTCTGCGGAAAGAAACAGCAGCCAGTATGAGATCTTGCAGAGAAGATTTCTTGCCTGTGTTATTTCTGCCCTTGCTTATACCAGATCTGGCAACCTAAGATTTAGAACGCATGGATATTTCACTCCAACTTTGAGGCTGGAACCAAATCTATGATGAATACAGATTGAGCATTCCTAATCTGAAAGCCCTAAATCTGAAATGCTCCAAAATCCAAAATCCCAAACTTTTTGAGCACCAACGTAATTCTATGAGTGAAAAATTCCATTTAGTCAAAACATAGGTGTGCAACGCAAAGTTCATTCACCACCTCAAAGGGAAAATAAAATTACCTTCGGCTGTGCGTACAAGGTATATATGAAACAAAAATGAATCCTGTGTTTAGACTTGGGTTGCATCCCCAGGATATCCCATTATGTATGTGCAAATATTGCCAAAAAAAAAAAAAAAAAAAAATCCCCAATCCAACGCACTTCTAGTCCTACCCACGATATCTCATTACGTACATGTAAATATTCCCAAATCCCCCCAACATTGTAATTGGAAACACTTCTAACAACAGTCATTTTGGAGAACGGATACTCAACCCATATTAATTGACTTTTACTTGTATGGTCATTGCTGGACTCAAATCATGTAATCAGCTGTGCATTACACACCAGTATATCATACCAGGATATCAACAATGCACTGTTATTTCATTCACACACAGAAGTCAGTTTTAACAGCACCACCATTGTGCTATGTCCCCAACTTAATCTATTCAATAGGATACTCTCCATGGGCTTTCATATACAAAAGTTACGAGTTTCAAGTATTCTAAGGAATATTATAGTTTGGTAAACTTGACTGTGTTACTTTGATAATATAATACCATGGCATATAATCTCTTAAATATGGTATCTTACCAATGTGGAAAAATTCTGAAAAAATTTTAAGGTATTACAAAGGAATAAGGTTAATACAAGAAATCTTAGCTTGAAAATATTATAGATGTGTTTTTAGGAAGATGCACACTTATTTGGTCACAACAAATGGTTTAAAACGTCAATAATTATCATTGTTTAAAAAAATCCTATTGTTTAAAAATGCTAATAAATACATCTGCCGGTGAATTAAGTTGAATTAAGTAGTTTCTGAACTACTATGAATTCTAGTTTCACAGATTTGTGGTCTAAAATTATTTTATCTCACATTCAGATTTTAAAAACTATTTTTCTCTTTGGATGAGACAAGTCTCTCATAACTTTAGCTGGTGAATTCAAACCTCAGCCCTTTAATAATCTGAAGGATGTGACCAGCAGTTAGACATTACTAATAAATTTCATTAGAAATGTTGCTTTAAATCTGTTAAACACATACGCTCGTATGTTTACTGCAGCACTATTTACCATAGCAAAGACATAAAATCAATCCAGGTGCCCATCAGTGGTGGATTACATAAAGAAAATGTGGCACATTTACACCATGGAATACTATGCAGCCATAAAAAAGAATGAAATCATGTCTCTTACAGCAATGTGGGTACAGCTGGAGACCATTATCCCAAGTGAATGAACACAGAGGCAGATACTGCATGTTCTCACTTATAAGTAGGAGCTAAGGTGAGTAAACAGGGACACAAAGATGGAAACAATAAACACTGGAGATTGTTAAAGTGGGGGAGGGTAGAGGGAGGTAAAAGTTGAAAAACTACCTATGATGTGCTATATTCACGACCTGGGTGATGGGAACGTGAGAAGCCCAAACATCAGCAACAATACACCATGACAAACCTGCACAGCTGGCCCCTGAATCTAAAACAACGTTTTATAAAATGCAACATGAATGTTCAAGGTAACATTTAAACTTTAAAAATATCTACGGCCAGGCGAGGTGGCTCACGCCTATAATCCCAGCACCTTGGGAGGCCCAGGCGGGTGGATCACGAGGTCAAGAGATCGAGACCATCTCGGTCAACATGGTGAAACCCCGTCTCTACTAAAAATATAAAAATTAGCTGGGCATGGTGGCGCACGCCTATTGTCCCAGCTACTCGGGAGGCTGAGGCAGGAGAATTGCTTGAACCCAGGAGGCGGAGGTTGCAGTGAGCCGAGATCACACCATTGCACTCCAGCCTGGGTAACAAGAGCGAAACTCCGTCTCAAAAAAAAAAAAAAAAAAAAAAAAAAAAAAAATCTACATAATTACTTTTTTTGAGTTGAGTCACAATGGTAGGCTGGAAGACCATATGAATGATTGCACTGTTCTTTCCTTTAAAGTGTATAACGTGTATATAGATATAGCTATATAGGCTATCTCCCCAGGGGAAACGAAATGGTCGCTCACTCGGTACAGAAAGATACAGAAACTGAAACCCAACACTCCCCCTGACCTCAGAGTGAAACAATATAACAGAGTACACCAGGATTTTGAATGAATTTCTTAAGTCAAAATAAAGACAGCAAAAAGAAACACTGCCATCTAAAGTTCTGAGGTGAGCGTGCTGGGATGAGAACACAGGGAAGGTCAGTATCAATGTCTCCTTCCCCCTGAGCTGACTTAGGCAGTAGCCATGCTGGGTGTAGCACCATGTATAAAAGGCTAATGTGTTAAGGGGAAATTAAAAATTATCTGAATGTCTATTTTTAATATAAAAACCTGAAATATCTTCTCTCCAAACCTAGTCCTGAGGAACTGGACTTAACACTTTGTATTATGCTTGTTACCAATTTAGTGTCATAGCAACAGTGCTCAGTAGATGTAAATTGAATGGAATGGAATTCAGTCAACGAAATATGACTTATTACAAAAGCAGCCAGTAAAAGTAAATAGGAGCTTCTCTAGCACTTAATTAAGTTATAAAATTTATTTTTGGAGCCACTAAAATCTAATGAATTACAGACAGTAAGAGTTTGATGTTTCTTAACTCCTTGAACATCTATCTCCTGCCTCCACAGATAATCCCTTCAACTAGGGGTCAGCAAACTATGACCCAATTCTGTCCATTGAATGTTGGTAATCAATAAAGTCTTACTGGAACACAGCCTCACCCACTGGTTCATGTATTGTTTAGTGTGTTTGCAGAGTAACAGGAGAGTTGAGTCGTTGCTGCAGAGATGTCTAGCTGCAGAAACCAAAACATTTACTATCTGGAAGATGATTCAATTCAATATTTACGATCTGACCCTTTCAAGAAATGTTCGCAGATCCCTGCCTTAAAGTACACCTGCGATTCTGGGTAAAGACAATGGATGAATATTATCCACAACAATAAAAACAAATTTTAGAAAATGAATCACCCTAAGTTCTGCAATTAACAATAAAACTGAAGTAAAGGTTACATAGAGACACACACAATAAAAATGAAAACCCCACTTGGCCTGGAATAAGTTCCTGCTGCTTCCATGAACAAAATTTCTTACTTGAAGAGAAAAAGACCAAAAAACTGCAGTTAATGCTATTGGATAAATTCATCACTAAAAAAAGATTGTGTCAAATGCTCTATAGGTACCAAAAGGGTGTTGCAGCTCTGATGTTTTCATTGACATTGAAAAAGTGATTTATTCATAAGACCTAGCTGATTATTGAGTTCAAACTGACCTGACCATTTACTATCGTCCAGCGTCTTATGTCTCAGAAAGTCCTGTTTAAAAATATCTGCTGAAACTACTACCTGAAGCACTACTGGCAACATCATTTTCTCATAAAATTAAGGTTATTTCCCACAGGGAAAATAAAAAGCTTGGTTCATTTTCATTCCCATTTCACATGATTTATCTTTACGTATTTTTAGCATTTAAAAATTTTTCCAAATTATCCAGCTCAAGTTGGACCCTAAGAGTCTTTTCAAACCATGTTGAGATTGTTCTAAATCAATTTAAAAGCTAAACATCAACTTCAAATATCTACTAGAAATAAAAAATAATGTGATAGTGCCATTAAAGAAAGAATCAAACAATTTCTAAATTGATATACTTCACACAAATCACAATTGCTGAACTATAAACGGAAACACAGTAATGAAAACATAAACACGTTTTTTCCAGCAGAATAATTGTGTAGAGAAGGTGATTTCAATAAGGTAATAAAATTGCGTTGTAAAATATTCATAATTTTGGTACATTTTTACCTGATGGGAAGTGGGGACTTGGATATTGACTGATTTTATAAAATTATTGGTGATTCACATTGGTATCTGTCAGCTAGTGACAGCTACAAGCTGAATTCACAGATTTTACAGGCATTTTAGTATTTTACCAGTCTGCTTGCATTCTAGTCAGTATATGCCGAGACTTTCACCGTTTATGACTGAATAAACTCTTACTTTTACATAATTTCTAGCTATCTGTGAACAGCAGATGACACAATGCTATGCAGGAAATTAAATTTTAGTTTTTTTTTTGTGGGTGTGGTGTGTGTGTGTATGTTTCACCTCTTACCTTAATGTTTGAGTTTTAAGAAAAAGGATTTTTTTTGGGGGGGGTCTTATGTATCTTAAAATGGCCTTTAGTACTCCCTGCTCCCTCCTTTGCCAAAGTTTCTTGGCTCTGCTAGAATCATATTTTTTTTCTTCATAATTTTTAAAAACTCATCACTAAAAATCAACTCAGTCTTGGAATTGATGAAATTCAGTACACAATTTAGAACTATTTGCATTACTCTAATGTGATCGCCCCCGTCTCCATAAATCTTTAATAAAGTCTGCTAAATTAAAAAAAAATAATCTTTGTGAAGGCCATAGTGGTTATGCAATTCTGGAATTGTTAAATTCTTTTGCTCAAAAGTCATTCATTCACGCGCATTTTCTTAATTCTTGCTATATGCAAAGAAAACCATACACTTCAGTGTCTTTCATATCTTCTTCATTTTCATCTTCACAACCATTTCTCTAGTGGTTTTGAATCGTTAACATATCCACAAAGTGTCTTTAAGACTGTGTTCTTTCCATCAGGAAATCATTCTTAAGATGTGCATTTATTTAGATCCTCTTAACATATTGCCAGGCTTCAAGAACTCTATCACCAATCATTTAAACACAAATTGCTTTAACTTCTTTTCATGTGAGCTTGCACAACTGAGTTTACCTTACCTATTCAGCCATATTTTCCATGAATCTCTGACACACAACCGCAGTGGCATGGTACAGAATTTAACAGCTAACAAGCTGTGGGTTTTGCCACAAATAAGTTACTGCTGTGCTAAGATCTTGATTCCTGTCAGCTGAGAGGGCAGTTTTGAGGTCTTGGGTGTATGTTGTCCATTCACCCTGGTGGACTTACAAATGTTATCATGTTCTGCATGTTGTAAAAAATGGTGAGAAACACTGGTGTGGCTACTGAAAATAAAATCGGCATTAGATTTGTAGCTCTGCCCATCTATATGTGTTAAATTACTTAATCTCCGTGTTTCAAGTTCCTCCTCAGTAAAATGGGAGAACAGTGCTCATAGACTGTTAATAAGGATTAAATTAAGTGAACAATTAACTGATAATAATAATCACTTAATTAATCACTTAATTTAATCCTTATTAACAGTCTATGACACTTATTCTCCCATTTTACTGCATAACAGTTTACTAAAAGTAGTATTTTTAAAAAAATTAATGGTCAGATGATTATTTCCTGGGTATATTGCATTCTTTATATTAAAGTCTGTCTCTGGAAATTTCCCCAAGTATGATCTTCATACCTTTGATATCTTCCCTCTTTTAATAACACCTCATCTAAATTAAGACTCATCTTAATTTCAGAATCACATCCCTAACAAAACAGGCCCTAGTTTTTCCTTCCCTACAATGCTCTCTCCTATTTCTTAAGCTGTCATTGCTCTTAAAGCCTATACCACAGAGATACAGTCTCTGCTGTTTGTTAACTGTTTCATTTACACAATTTCTGGAATTATTAGCCGAATAAAATAATATTTAATAATTTTGTGGGGTAGGATCTTTTTATGCATTTGTATTAATATTTAGAGTAATTTAAGTTATGAGAATGTTAAAAAGTCAGGGTAAAGATGGCAAAGCACTAGACCATAATGGACTAGCTTTCATTTAAACATTTACAGAGCATAAGTCAGATAGTATGGGAATTCTCAGAAGCTGTTACCAATGACCAGTGTTTTGTTTATGTTTCGGGAAAATTCACTTATAGTGAAAGTGAGAAATGTGTCATCCTTTTAGATACCATGAACTTTTTAATTTGCATTGAGGAACTAAACTGAGGTGTAACAATTTTATACCCTATCTGAGCAGCAGAGGAAGTCAAGCAAACTGATCTGCAGTAGAAAGGGGAAGTAACATACTTAAATAAACAGAGAAGAAGATGGACAGTAGTTAATATCATCCCTACTAACAGCTGTTTCCAGCTACTCTTATTGACATGGAGCCAGCACACATTTTTGGAATTGAAACAAAAAGGCATTATAAGACAGATTTCTAAGATTTCCTTAACAGAGATGAAGATAAATATCCTAAGCCATCATTCAGCCTGAGATTTAAAAAACCTTGAAAACCCAAAAATACAATTATGACCTAAGAATAAAAATATTTTATAAACAGATAATACCATTTTTGTAATCATGTTTTGTCATTCTGAATATGTACTTTTTACATTAACAGATGAGTGACAATTCTTCATACTTATGTGATTTTGTTAAAAGTGTTTTTGTTTTCTCAAAGGAATATTTTCAACTCAAAAAAGCTGCTACATAGCATGACTTCCTGAGTTTAATTTCACGCCCTAATTTGTCACCACCGACTTGGTCAAAACCTCAGACCATCTGCACAGAGCTGTGGGGAATGATCAACAACAAACACAATGACATGACAATGTCCCCGGCTTTGCTAACTCTATCCCTGGAGCTGATCCAAAAGTCATAAGTAATCAGCCACGTTTTTTCCC
The DNA here is from genome assembly GCA_004027835.1 of Alouatta palliata. Classification (NCBI taxonomy): domain Eukaryota; kingdom Metazoa; phylum Chordata; class Mammalia; order Primates; family Atelidae; genus Alouatta; species Alouatta palliata. Next base: position 76,582 of record PVKV010006605.1, read on the forward strand.
CCCACCAGACATCACACTGATAGAAAACTGTGGAGAAGAAGATAATGATCACCCTTGCTTGGTCAATAATGGAAGCGGAGGAGGCCAAGTCTTATTTGAATTCATAGGCATTGAATTCTGCAAGGGTTTGGGAAGATTCTACTGGAATTGCTTCTCTTGGGTGTCTCATCACCTCTGGAGATGGTTCGATGCCATTGATATGAGGACTTTAAATTCTGCTTGGGACCGAGGATTCCCACTGAGATTTTACTCTCATCTAGCCTAGTGGTTCAGGCTCATAATGGGCTGGACCCTCTTTGAAGACTTTCTGAGAGGTCTCCATGGGCTCCTGAAACACATTAGATTCCCCCATTCCCTCTATTGACATGTGTAGCCCTAGGAGTCCCAGTCAATGTATCTAGCAATAGAATAGATCTTATTAATCTTAAGATTAGCTCAGACTGTCCAAATCAGGAGAAATCAAAAGCTAGATTCTGTCTTTTAGGATAATCCCTTCCCTGTTAACTACTGCTTTACTGCCCCGTGGTTTACTCGTTGGTTAGCTTAGAGGACGATCTATTTCTGTGTAAAGGAAATTAGTTTTCCTAGTGGCATTTATCTTTACAGATCCTACCTTATGATTTTGATGACTTACAGATAAGTAAACAGAGAATATATATTGAATGAATGTCCCAAGGTTATGATTTTCTCAACATTTGCACATGCCGTAAATATTCATTTTATATCAGCTTTGACATCTTTTTGGGTATATTTGTAAGACTGACAAAATTAAACTAGAGATATTTTTAAGCATGTATGCTTAAAGTTATTAGGCTAAATTTTTTTTAGCTGCATGCATTGAAGTAAAAAGGCAAAAACAAAGGGATAGATAAGAAAAACTATTTGACTTTACTATGTAGATATAACCAAAGAAATATATGTGGTCAGATACAGAAGGCGGCTTCTGTACGTACATAATAACAGAGCTATCAGAAAAATTATCCACTTACAACCTTCTAGTCTTTTTCCTTTCTGTCTGTGGCAGAAATTCTTCATTCAAACTGATTTTCTGGTCATTTTTTTGTGATTGCTAAGTGTTTGAATGTTTATAAGCTCATCCTCAACCATGACTTCCTTCCAATTTTGTCCACTCATTAATCTTATCTGGCTGAGCATTACATCAAAGAAAGTCTCAAATTGCTATGGATAATTGAGAAAGCACACGCTTTATTTACAGATAACCAAAAATGCATTGAATTGGAAATACGCCTCTGCATATGAATTCTTCTACGAAGGCAAGTAAGTGCAAACTACTGACGTTTTACAAGTTTACAAAATTGAAGAATGATCAATTTTTATTCATTTATTCACTCATTTATTCATTCAGTCAACAAATAATTTTTTGCATATGCAGCCTTTTTTTGCATATAAAACCTTTGCATATGCAAGGTTTTATAAGGTCCTGTGATAAATACAAAGATGAATTAGTCTCAGTCTTTTTCCCTTAAGGAATTTATACTATGATAGTTTATGCATTAGACAACTGCAAAACTAGACGGGATACATTTAAAATGTGATGTGTGCTATGTCAAGTCCTGTTGTATGCAAAGGAGAGAATGTTCATCTCAGATTGGGGGCCGGGGGAGGGTGGTTAAAGCCTAATGGAAGATGTGGCATGGGAATTGGAATTGAAGCCTGGGTGGAATTATGGCAGATGGAGAAGGATGTTGGTAGAATACATTAAGCATAGAAGATATTTTCAGTCAATGCCTTTTCAGTCAACACTTAGAAGTAGGATTGACTGGGTAATTTGGTAACAGTATGTGGCCAAGTTTGAAAAGAGCATGAAAGTTCAAATAGAAGTGTAGTGAGATGTCATGCTGAAAAATAAAGATTACACAGAGCCTTGTATTTTCCTCAGCCAGTACCAACACACACACACACACACACACACACACACGCACGCACACACAAAACTTTAATTGTATTTAGTTGAGCAGAAACCCACTAAATAATTTGAATAAAAAATTAAGATTACATTAAAAAAACAGGCAAAGGAGCTGAAAAGACATTTCTCTAAAGAAGACATCCAATGGTCAACAGCTATATAGAAAGGTGTTCAATATCACTAATCATCAGGGAAATGCAAATCAGAACCACACTGAAATACCACCTCACACCCATTAGAATAGCTATTATCCAAACTCAAAAATCAAAAAATTCCCAAAAAACCCAAACAAGATAAATCCTCCTGAGGATGTGGAGAAGTTGGAATCCTTGTACACTGTTAGGATTAAAAATGGTGCAACTGCTATGGAAAACAGCCTGGAGGTTTTTCAAAGAATTAAAAACAGAAATACCATATGAGTGAGCAATCCCACTTCTAAGTATCCAGGAGAATTGAAATGAGGACCTCAGATAGGTATCTGAACTTCCATATTCATTGCAGTGTTATTGACAAGACTCAAGCTATGGAAACAACTTAAATGTCCATCAACTTATCAATAGAGAAAGAAAATGAGGTATAAGCCAGGTGGAGTGGCTCATGCTTGTAAACCCAGCACTTTGAGGTGGGAGGACTGCTTTTGCTCAAAAGTTTGAGAGCAGCCTGGGCAACACAGCAAGACCCTGTCTTCACTAAAAATTAAAAAAATAAAATTAGCGGACTGTGGTGACATGTACCATAGTCCCAACTACTTGGGAGGCTGAGGCAGAAATTGACTAAGCCCAAGAGATTGCAGTTGCAGTGAGCTCCAATCATGCCACTGCACTCTACCCTGGGCAACATACTGAGACTCTGTCTCAGAAAAATGTGGTTTATATACTTATACACAATGAAATATTATTCATCTTTAAATAAAGAAGGAAATCCTGCCATTTGCTACAGCATTGGATGTTCACTGGATGAACCTTGAGGAAATTATGCTGAGTGAAATAAACCAGTCACAGAAGGATAAATATCACCTATCAAATACCACTTATATGAAATGTATAAAATAGTCAAACACAAAGAAACAGGGAGTAGAATAGTGGCTGCCAAAGGCTGGAGAGAGGGGAGAATGGGCAGTTGTTATGACAGTAAGTTTTGATTATGCAAGATGATCACTCAGTTCTAGAGATCTGCTATATAATACTGTCCCTATAGTTAACAGTAAATACTGTACTCCACACTTAAAAACTTATTAGGAGGGTAAATCTCTTGTTAGGTGTGTTTTTAACCACAGTAAAGATAAATAAATAAACTATTTGCCCATTTAAATAGGAAAGTAAGATTATTAGAAGGATTAATGTGGCATGTTAGATTAGAAAGAAAAGGGAGAGACTACTACAATAGTCAAAGTTAGTAACAACGAGAACAGAAATTAGTGTCACAGTGTGAGAATGGAACGGAATAAGAGAACAGATATTTTATAAACATAGAGTTGGTAGAACGTAGGCATCAATTTGGGAAAAGGAAAAGGGATGAGCTATGGACCAAGGTGACTGTAGGCTTTCGGTTAAGCTTCTGGGGATAGAGGCTCACCAGTGATCTATTTACAGGGCCTCTGAGCATTTGTTTGTCCACACACCTACCACTTGTAAATAATAATACTCATAATTTGATTTTTGACTTAGTTACTCAGTACGGAGACAGTAGTTTTGAAAATGATAAGGAAATACGTCCACATTTTCTCAGAGCTGCTATTCTGTTGGGTTTGAGATCATTCAATGAATAATCATATTTAAAGATATTTTTCAAAATAGCAGTAAAATTACAAATACCTAATTTATTTGGTTGGTGCAAAAGTAATAGCAGTTTTGCCATTCCTTTAGCACCAATCTAATATATGAAATTCCTTCCTCTAATTTACATTTTCCCACTGTGTAGGGAATTCAGAATGATTCTTATATCATTTAATTATCCCAATTATTATTATTATTTGAGACAAAGTCTTGCCCCGTTGCCTAGGCTGAAGTGCAGTGGCTCAATCTCGGCTCACTGCAACCTCTACATCTTGGGTTCAAGTGATTCTCCTGTCTCTGTCTCTGGAGTAGCTGAGATTACAGGTGTGCGCCACCGTGCCCAGCTAATTTGTATATTTTTTCGTAGACACGGGATTTTGCCATGTTGGCCAGGCTGGTCTCGATCTCCTGACCTCAGGTGATCTGCCCACCTCGGCCTCCCAAAGTGCTGGGATTAGAGGCATGAGCCACTACGCCCGGCCCTTTCCCAATTATTTGCCTCCAAAATAGGGCAACATATAATTTTCTGGAACCAAATGAAAATGCCTTACAAAAACAAAATTACAAAAGCTTATTTATTTAGAATCTTGAAAGAATGGCAAAACCATTCTTTCAGTTAGGCATTCTAGTTAGGCAAAACCACTAAGATAGTTTTCTGATACTTTTCATTTTCCAAAAGCTATGTATGAAGTTTAAATTCTGCCATTGAGATATAACTCAAAACACAGTATAATCTTAATTTAAATATTATATCCATGGAAAAAGATGACAAGAAAACATTAAAATCTAAATAGTGATTATGCAGCTAAGTTTATATTAAAATGGTAGTTTTCTCTATTTTTAAATTTTATTTCTAGTAACTACAAGTTACTGTAATCAATAAAAATGTTAAAATACAAAGATTATATTTTTCGAATTCTACTTCGCTTTTTCTCATTCTGTAGTTAATTAATAGACTCATGAATAAATTTGATAGATGTATATATCTGAAGATTTGGAAATATGCCATGAGTTATCAGTAGATTCTGAATTGTGTCTAGTTCCCTTCCTGTCCAGCTTCAGGAGCAACTTTTGTAACCTTTTGTTTCCATAGTAACCAAAAGACTTCTACATACTGTCATATATATTTTGACAGAAATATAAACTTATAGGCGCTAACCCTCTGATTAGTTTTATACTCCAATATACTTCGTCATTGCAAGAACAGAAAAGTATTGTCTGCTCCCCTCCTCCTTCAGCTACACCAATATTCTAGGAATATATTGTATTATCTGAATTTTAAGTATAAAAAACATATTTTATGTCAGCTACGGTATACATCTAAACTCTACGCAATTGTGTATTTAGACATTCTATTTAGGTCTGTGAGATTCTGCCGCAGTTTTTCAGAAGATAAAACTACTTTACCCTGTCATCTGCTATTGAAAGGGGGATCTTCAACTGCACAGTTAGCATTTTCAAATGCCTGCATGTGCAGGTTTGTTTGACCTTTCCCAACACTCATCGCTGTCTGTTGAGCCTTTGCAATGCCTGTCCTTCACTTTGTCTCCTTGTCTTTTCATCATCTTTTGACCTTTAGCCTTCTTGGTCAAAATTTTTCATTATGAAATACAGTCACGCCGCACATCCCTTAATGACGGGGCTACATTCCGAGAAAGGCCTCGTTAGAAATTCCTTGGGAAAGATCCAAGGTGGCCGATTAGCAGCAGCTCAGGATTGCGGCTCCCACTGAAAGCGCAGAGAGTGAGTGGACGCCACATTTTCAGACGAATTTTTATTGCCCACGGACCAAGAGATTCCTGGCAGAGGAGCCCCACGGGTTGCCAGCGCGACTCTTTTGGCCGGCGTGGCCGTTTTGCAGGCGCCCCAGCATGGCGGTTCTCAGTCCGGAGTATACGGGACCGAGTGCCCTTTTGGTTGGCGTTCGGAGCTCCGGGAAGGCAGAGTCTCCCATTCAGCTGATTGAAAGGCGGACTGAAGTGGGGAACCAGACCGGGAGATTCCCGGGCAGAAAAGCATCACGAATCTTAACGCCGCTCTTTCAGCCGGCGTAGTGGGTCGCCGCAGGGGAAGGCTGGTCCCCCCCTACGCACACACAAAAAAAACAGCAGTTGGAACTGCTGAGGATTGAGAGTTTCACAGCAAGTACAGCTGAACCCGGGAAGGTCCAGCTCTGTGGGGGAGGGGCGTCCGCCGAAGGAAAACTAAGAAACAGAAAAAACTTTACCACCAAGCTGGGCGTCCACTCAGAGACCTAATCTGAAGTCAGCAATTACACAGATGACAGGTGGATAAATCCACAAAGATGGGAAGAAACCAGCGCAAAAGGGCTGAAAACACCCGAAATCAGAAGGCCTCTCCTCCTACAGAGGATTGCAGTTCCTCATCACCAATTGAACAGGGCCTGATCGAGAATGAATGTGAGGAATCAACGGAATCAGGCTTCAGAAGGTGGATGATGAGAAACTTCTGTGAGCTAAAAGAACATGTGCTAGCCCAATGCAAGGAAACTAAGAACCTTGAAAAAAGGTTTCACGAAATGTTAACGAGAATGGACAATTTAGAAAGGAATATAAGTGAATTAATGGAGCTGAAAAACACAATAGGAGAACTTGGCGAAGTATGCACAAGTTTTAACAGTCGAATTGATCAAGCAGAAGAAAGGATTTCAGAGGTCGAAGACCAACTTAATGAAATAAAACGAGAAGACAAGATTAGAGAAAAAAGGGTAAAAAGGAATGAGCAAAGTCTCCAAGAAATATGGGACTATGTGAAAAGACCTAATCTACGTTTGATAAGTGTACCTGAATGTGATGAAGAGAATGAATCCAAGCTGGAAAATATTTTTCAGGATATTATCCAGGAAAACTTTCCTAACCTAGCAAGGCAGGACAATACCCAACTCCAGGTAATACAGAGAACACCACAAAGATATTCCTCAAAAAGAGCAACCCCAAGGCACATAATCATTAGATTCACTAGGGTTGAAACGAAGGAGAAAATACTAAGGGCGGCCAGAGAAAAAGGACAGGTTACCCACAAGGGGAAGCCTATCAGACTCACAGCAGATCTCTCAGCAGAAACCCTAAGCCAGTAGAGAGTGGGGGCCAATATTCAACATCCTTAAAGAAAAGAACTTTCAACCCAGAATTTCATATCCAGCCAAACTAAGTTTCATAAGTGAAGGAAAAATAAAATTTTTTATGAACAAGCAAGTACTCAGAGATTTCATTACCACCAGGCCAGCTTTACAAGAGCTTCTGAAAGAAGCACTATATACAGAAAGGAACAACCAGTATCAGCCATTCTAAAAAATCCATCGGTAAGCTGCATCCAGACCCATCTCACGTGCAAGGATATACAGAGACTCAAAACAAAGGGATGGAGGCAGATTTGCCAACCAAATGGAGAGAAAAAAAAAAAAAAAGGAGTTACAATTCTCATCTCTGATAAAATAGACTTTAAAGTAATAGAAAACAAAAGAGATAAGAAGGACATTGTATAATGGTAGAGGGATCAATGTAATGGGAAGAGCTAACGATCCTAAGTGTATGCTCACACAATATAGGAGCACCCAGATACATAGGGCAAGTTCTTGGCGACTTACAAAGAGACTTGGTCTCCCACACCAATAATAGCGGGAGACTTTAACACTACATTGTCAATAGTGGATAGATGAATGAGACAGAAGGTTAACAAGGATATCCGGGAGTTGAACTTATACCTCGAACAAGTAAACTTAATAAACATTTACAGAACTCTCTACTCCAAATCCACAAAACATACATTTTTTTTCAGTAACACATCACATTTATTCTAAAAGTGACCACATGGTTGGGAGTAAATCACTCCCCAGCAATTGCATAGCATTTCATAGGTTTAAATGAAATATTGGTTGGCTGTTTGTTTTTTTCCTCCCTTATTCCTTCCTGTCTCCATTGTATAACACAATTATTAGTATAAAAGAGCTTTTTAATATCCATTTTTAGACTGCATTCTAGCCTGGACAATAGAGCAAGATTCCCGTTCTCCCTCTTTTTCTTCTTTTTCCCTTTCTCTTTTTTTTTCTTTCTTCCTCTCTTTCTCCTTTTCTTTTTCTTTCTTAAAAAAAAAAAAGAGATTTGATCCTTATAAGAATTACTGTATTTCCTTTCTTCTTGATCTTCACATTCCTTTTTTTCTGAATCCTTCTTTTCTACCTTTAAGTATATTCAGATCTCCTTCATCAGGAAAACGTAAAACCCAAGTAAGAGCAAAACCTTTAGTGGAATATTTTCCAAATTCTATTTTATAAAACTCTGGTTCCTTAAAACATCAACTGCTGTTCAAAAATTTTTTCCACAGTGCAATGCCCATCTGCAAACTAAAAGTCCAGAGAAGTAAGATAATAAACTATGTTAATTTAATTAAAAAAATTCCATCATCGTGTGAACATCACAGAGTGAACATACACAAATCTGATGGTGTAGCCTACTGCACACATAATCTAAATGGTACAGCCTGTTGGTCCCAACCTACAAAACTGTACCACATATTACTGAATACTGTGCACAGCTGTAACATAGTAAGTATTTGAGCATCTGAATATAGAAAAGATACAGTAATAATATGGATAAAAAGCAGTATACCTGTACAGTACACTTACCATGAATGGAGCTTACAGAATTGGAAGTTGCTCTGGCTGAGTCAGTGAGTGATGGGGGAGTGAATGTGAAGGCCTAGGACCTCACTGTACACTTCTTTAGACTTTATAAATACTGTACACCTCCTAGGATGCACTCAATTTATAAAAAATATTTTTCTTCTTTCAGTAATAAGTTCACCTTAGCTTACTTTAACTTTTTTTATTTTATAAAATTTTTAATGTTTTAAACATTTTGACTCTTTTATGATAACACTTAGCTTAAAACAGAAATACACTGTTCAGCTGTTCAAAAGATTTACTTTCTTTCTATTCTTATTTTATAAGCTTTTCTATTTAAAAAAAATTTGGCCAGGCACGGTGACTAATGCCTGTAATCCTAGCACTTTGGGAGGCCAAGGCGGGCAGATTGCTTAAGGACAGGAGTTCGAGATCAGCCTAACCTACATGGTAAAACCCTGTTTCTACTACAAATACAAAAAATTAGCTGGGCATGGTGGCGGGTGCCTGTAATCCCAGCTACTTGGGAGGCTGAGGCATGGAGAATCGCTTGAACCCTGGATGCAGGGATTGCAGTGAGCCGAGATTGCACCACTGCACTCCAGCCTAGGCAACAGAGCAAGACTTTGTTTCAAAACACACACACACACACACACACACACACACACACACATGCACATATTTAATTTTCCTTTTTAAACTTTTAAAAACAAAGACAAAAACATACACATTAGCCTAGGGCTACACATATATACAGTCTGTCCTTGATCAAAACACACATACATACACACACAGTATACACACGTACACACAAGCATACACATATGTGCATCCTTAGTATGTCAAATAAGTTTTTTAAAAGAAGATCAGCAAATACAAATGCTCACCTCCTTTATTTAACTTTGTGATTTTGCTGTCCTTGCACAGATTTGTTAGGTTCCTTTTCCCTAAAGTACCTATACCTAACTCCATGCAGAATGAACACTTTATTACAATGGATCATTATATTATCTGTCTTCTCTACTTCCATGGTTTCCATACTTTACCATGGATCAGTCTCACAGAGAGGGTCAGTTAAAACCTAGATGGCTAGGTTCCACTCCCAGCATTTCTGATTCAATAGGTCTGGATTGGGGCCTCATAACTGACTTGTTTAAAAACTTGTGAAGCGATTTTGATGCTAATCGTACAGGGACTCAGAGAAGCATGGGTTTAGGGCATCCCCCTGCCTGTCCCTCAAAGTGTCGTTTGAAAATGAATTGCAATCTTCCATACCACTGAGAAATTTGAGGTCATTCCAAGATGAAGACTGTTAAAAGTGACTGTATTTTCTATTTCCAACAATAAGTGTGTCAAGCTTGAGAACCATTGTCCTATATTTTAGATGGATTCAGGAGCCGAAGGAAAATAACTCTGTACCAGTTGCAGCCCCCAGGCTTCTTTTCTGGTGTGTCTAAATCATAAGAGATACTGTCAAGTAGACCTCCTCTTCCATATGCATTTTTTGCTATATATATATATACACATACACACACACATATATCTATTTATATATACATATATAAATTTACACACACACACACACACACATATCTTCTGGGCATCAATTTATTCACCTCAGATTAGGCTAAAAATCAGTGGTTCTCAGCTTTCGGTTCCTCATTAAAATGATCTGGCATGCTTCTAAAAATGTACCCATGCTGAAGTGCCACTTCCAAAGCAATCTGGATGGAGTCCTGGCAGCATTAAAAAACAACAATTTTGGGTCGGGTACGGTGGCTCATGCTTGTAATCCCAGCACTTTGGGAGGCTGAGGCAGGTGGATCTTGAGGTCAGGAGATCGAGACCAGCCTGGCTAACACAGTGAAACCCCATCTCAGCTGGGCGTGGTGGTGGGTATCTGTAGTCCCAGCTACCGGGGAGGCTGAGGCAGGAGAATTGCCTGAATCCGGAAGGCGGAGGCTGCAGTGAGTGGAGATGGCTCTACTGCACTCCAGCCTGGGCAACAGAATAAGACTCTGTCTCAAAAAAAAAAAAAAAAAAAAAAAATTCCCAGGAGTCTAACAAGCACCCTAGGTTGAGAACCCCTTGGTGAGATGATCTCTCAGGGCTTTTCTAGCTCTAACTGGTGGAATTTTGAGACTTTGCAATGCTGATTGGAACAATGAGTCCTCTGACATGCATGGCATTTTGACAATACATATGGCTTCTATTTCATTCTGGTTATGATTATTTTTTCCTTATTCCTCTTTTATTTTCTCCACCGTGACCATCTTACTGTATGGCAAAACATTTTAATTTGGTTACACCCCCAGAGAGTCATGATCTAATTTAGATAAAGAGTTTGTAAAATAAAGACATCAGAATTTGTTAAAGTGGGCCTCAGAGGGGCCAAATAAGAACAAGCTGGTAAAAATCAGGCAGAACATGGAGAGTTTTTGATTAGCATTTGTTGGGCAACCTTGAGGGGAAGAAGAAAGTTCTCAGTTTAATGTCTACAGTAAAATCCATCGCCAAACACAGACACTTCTGACTTATGGCATCTTCAGTTCTGCATAAACCTGAAAGTGAATGAGGGAGGACTAACATACTCCTGGAGTCACTGTATCTGTGAGAGGTGGGAAGGAGAACACTGTGCTGTGTTTAGGGCTGTCAGAGTGCTAAGAGCAAAAGACAACTTGCTGAGGTTGCTGCACAGGCATTTTAATTTCTGAACCAAATTAGATACTAATATTTAAATTTATCTATTTAAATACCAACTGCAGAAGATCTGAAATAAATATATAACCACTCTGCAATGTTTATAGGGAAGATGAGAACCTAACTGTGGTAATTAGAAATGGAGAAAATGTTCAAGCTATATATAAAATTTCAGTTATATATCCTTATTTGGTAGCAACAAATACTCTACTTAGTATTCATGTTTATACACACAACGTTTATTTTCTGTTTGCATAAACATATAGGGGATCTAAATTTAATGCACACACAATAGTTTTAAAAATGAATTGTGTGAGTGAGAAAAGAGAGAAGGTGTTGCTTTCTTACGATAGAGGAGTTTCATATTGCTAAACAGACATAAATTCCTTAAAGGAAGTATATAGTTCAACATGACCGTAATTCTGAACTAACTCTATCTAACTAATAATCCTTCCTCTTCAATATTTTGTACTTTGATATGATTGGGTATTCAACAAACCAGAAATTATCAAGGAAAAGGTAAATGTAGCACACTATGGCCTCATAACACGTAAATATTAACCTATAAGTCTGAAAATTTCTGAGATTAGAAAATTCCTGGTTGATATTCAAATCTGCCTTAATATGGTTTTTTTAAGCAAGGAAATGCCTATCCTTTTGTTTCTATCTAAAGGCACAACTTGTTAAATAATTGGCCTTCAGAATACATGCTATTTCCAAAAATTGCAGTGACCTGTTTAGCTAAATTAGAAAGTAATCAATCAATCCATTTGGTTTTGGTCATGTAAGATAATTTGCCAGTCAAGATAATCAGTATTATTGATGATACTGCCATTTCATCCCTGGAAAGATTATCTCCGAAACTGAAGACAGTCAGAAAAAAAAATCCTGCTAAGTACAAGGCCTATCTTTAAAATATATAAAGAAAAGATAAAATGCTGTTTCTATAATTTTTTCAAGTTATTTTTTAATAAGTTTTGTTTGTGTGTGTATCAGTGTCTTAATTCATTTTTTTATCCATTCAAAATATAAATTACTGAGCCAAAATGCTGTATGATATTGAATATTTATAACAAAATGTGGTGTTATAAACATTTTTCTTCTCTTTTATAGAGAAATGCTTACTTTATAAAACTCAGTAGCATAGGGTATATCTGAATAGCTACTGACACCTGCATTGATTAAAATTATTCGTAAAAAATAAATTAGTTTGAAACATTGAATTATACTAGTAATATATTGATTTGCAAAGCACATATCATTTTTCTCATTTTATAATCCTATAAACAATGAGAGGGCCATTTTACCTTTTTCAAGTCTGACCATTCCAAGTAGAGAGAAGAGTTGGAAGCAAGACCTCTTGATTCTATATTGAGCACTCCCAAGTAACTCAGCTTTGGCAGGTTACCAGCAAAGTTCATACCTGTATTTCCTACCAACTCAGATTTTATTAAAATCAACAGGAGAATGGTTGCTATTAGTTTCAACAAGACTCAGCGAAACAAAAGCATAAGAGAATAAATCTGTGAACTTTCTTAAGAGTCTGTTATCTCTTAGAAATGAATCCTTCATTAGGTTGCTTAGTGTAACCTTTCTCACCTGAATATTGAAGACTGAACAGCTTATCTTTCAGCTGTAGAACAGACTTTGACAATAGAATGTCAGTCTCATTTTTGTACAGAAAAAATAACAGGGAGAAGTAACAGAATAAAGAACAAAAGCTGAAAAAAATCTATTAGTGAGTGAATATAAATCCAGGACCAACAGGTAGAAAATATGAGTTCAACTGATTAAATATTAGATATTAAATATTAAATGTGCCAAAGAACTTTCTCACAATTAGAGACTCTGAAAAGAAAGAGGCTGCCCCAGGAAATACTATGTTCAAGGATGTGATAAATGATAACGTGTGCTTCTGTTCCAAGGGTTTTCAAAGGGCCAATGGGAAAGCGACTTAGACAACGGGTGACTCTGAACTCAGTCTTCCCAAAGACTGATAGTTGTCTGAAAGATTAAGGTAAAGGGAAGCGTAATTTTTTTTCTCTAACTAAATGCTGAGAGGAAAAACTGTTCACTAAGATGTTATTTTGCTCAAACATCTTATGTATAATGCACATTTTTCTTAGTTATTAAATTTCAGGTTTATCTGAAGTCATATACACGAAACTGGAAAAACAGGAAATAAAAATGCTTTATATTTCCCTAGATTCAAGCTGCCTTGCTTGGTTGTATCTGCATTCCAATGATGTACTGCAGAGGTAAATTATACTTCCTACAGTCTACGGCTTCCATAAACTCTTAGTTACTAACCTCGACAGGGCTTTCAACAATGCTTATCTGTCTTACTAGGTTTGGCATTGCTGGACTTAGCAAAAACATACAGAATGTCCAGCCTAGTTAAATTTGAATTTCAGATAAACCATGAATACTTCTTTAGCATGAGTACACCCCAGTGAAAAATTCTTTGTTGTTTATTTGAAACTTCAATGGATGTTTGATCTTGCAGCCAGTTCCCTTACTCTGAACAGATGACCTCAAAAGGCCATCAAACGGAAACTTAAAAAATCTATAGATCTGCATATATCCACATTTATCATTTTATCTTTTACTTCAATTGCAAAAAAAGTCATGCTTGTTTTCCCTGCCATGGCCAGTCTTTCCACTTTATGTCCTATATCTTCCTACCTTCTCTGTGGGAACTTAATAAAGAATTGATCTTCTTAATTTTCCAAATCTTCAAACTGCTCTCTCTTTCACTCAAGAGTCCCTTAAATTAAAAACAAGAACACAAATGGTCCCTGAATTTACCTCTTCCTCCACTTTTTATTCTCTCTCTTTTTTGACAGACTCCTCAGTTTCTGTCTGCCTTTTCGGCTGTTTTGTTCCTTCCCTCCACTGGCTTCTTTTACCTTCCCAGGGAATATTAAATGTTGCTATTCATGGGGTTCTTCAAGACCACATCTCAGTTTGCAGAATTCCCATGGGGGATCCTGACAATCACACCTGCACACTCAGGACTTCCTGATCTCCATCTACAGTCAAGATCTCTCCTCTGAACTCTAGACCTGCGTATATCTGCCTCCTGAATATCTCCTTTTGGGTATTTGTCCTGCACCTCAAACTACATGTCCACAACTGAACTCATCCTCCTTTTAAAATCTCTTTCTCAAACAATGTTTGCTCTCTACAGTAAATGGTGCAGTAATCTAACCAGTGTTCTAAATCATATATATAATTGAGAGCCAATTATGTATGTGTAATTTATAATCAAATCTTGCTTGATTTATTTCAAAATATTTTAAAAATTCATCCACTTCTTTTTATTCTCATACCCACTGTCCCTTCTGCCCTGGGATACAGCCATGGCTTTCTAATGGGTTTCCTTTGTCTCTGGTCTCCCTTTACCAATCTATTTTCCAACAGCAGCCTAAGTGATTTTCCAAAACACAAGTCTGATAGCGTCATCCTTTTGCTTAAAAGGCCTGCAGAGACTTTCTTTTTGTTGTTAGAACAAAGTCCAAACCAGTGTGTTTGGTTTCCCCCACCTTCGCTTCCCAGCTCTCTACAGGGCTATGTTGAAATCCTTGTATACTATATCTCACTCACCTCTGCGTGTTCAGACACACCACATCCTTTTCCTGGAACAGGTTACCCCTTCTCTTCGCTTGACTTACTCCTACTTCTCATTTGGATTTCTCCCTAGTTACTACTTCCTCAGGGAAATGCTCTAATAGATGTAAGTTTCTCCTTCAGCTTCATTCACAGATTTTTTTTTTTTTTGTTTCTACATTTGCCTGTCTAATTACTTGCCTTAGTAAGTGAAATGTAAGTTCATAAAGGATGACACCATTACTGTCTATTTCCAGCTTCTGAGACATGTCTTGACACAAAACAAATTCTCAATAAATAGTTATTTGCTATATAAATGCATAAATAAATGAATACACAGATATGATGACTGAGCTAGAAAGGTTCATTTTAGGCACAATTTCTTAATTAAAAATAAGAAAATGCATAACATATAAGAAAGCTATAGCATAATGGTACAAAGTATATCCTCAAACTCACCATCCAACCCAAGCTGAAGCTAGAACATTACCGGGAGTTATCAGTTATCTTTGGCTCTTCCTCTTTTAAGGAAACCATTGATGGAATTCAATGTTCCTTACTTGTTTTACCTTGTAACGCCCAATTCCCATTATTGTCTCCATGGTTTCTGCAAGTCTCCTCTCTTAGCATTCATTGATTAAGAAGCTGTCCCAAAAGGTCTGTTTGAGCACTGCCCTGAATTGCTCTAAGTATTGTGGAGGGCACAAACAGACATAAGACAGGACAGGGAACAGATAGTCTGGCCAGAGATATGCTCAAGGAACTTATTCTGTAGGGAAAAGAGAACTAACACACATGAAAGCAGAGAATATATGAGCTGACTAGAAGGATTATAAGCTTTCCAAGAGAGAAAAGATTACTGTGGACCAGACTAGCTTAGAAAACCTTTATAAAGGAGGATAAAAATGAAGTGAATATTGAAGCATGCCCAAACATGGGCATTTGGAGAGGAGGAGTAAGACATTTAAGATGGGGAAGAACTACATTTGGTGGTGGTATAGTTGAGCAGTACTGTTTTGTTTCATTTATTTTTCTTGCTCATAATTCTTTTTTCACTTCTGGTACGACTGCAGTTCTTTTTGCTGTTGAAATTTCCTTTTCCCAGTTCATAAGATTTGGAGGGGTTGCCGATGGCTACATTTTAAATCCAGCCTTCTCATCCAAGGATTTGGTCCACGCGCCATACCCCATACTCCCGGTGACAGTGATGGACACAAAGATGGGTATGTGACCCAAGGCAGGCTAATTATACGCCTTCCCTGGGATTTCATGTATAAGTGTTTGAAAAGAACATTTCTCTTTTCTCTTAGGCTGCTGCTGATAAAATACAAGCCTGAAGCTACGTCTGGCCAGACTATCTGTTCCCTCTTCTATATATAGGAAGTTTGTCTGCATTTGGAGGAAATGACTCCTCACAGAGAAGGAGAGTGAGCAAGAGACATTGTTTCTGGAGTTCCTGAAGCCATCTGTATACTTTTACTATTCATGTGGTTAATATACCCCTTTCTTGTTTAAGCTAATTTGAATGGATTTCTGTTGATTTTATCTCATTAGAAAATTCTTTAACAAAACAGGTAGTGGGCTAAAGAGTGGATGTGGTGGAGAGGGAAAGTGCAGGAAAGGACTGGAATAGAACACTAGGATTGAGAACGAAAGCACAGATCAGATGCCAGTATCTGGAGGAAGAAATGACAGTACTTTGTTGGAGACTGGATGCAACCAATATGGAAGGAATCAGATCAAAAATGGAAAATCTAGGAAATCTGTGGACTCACTGATAGAAATGGAAGTATTTGAAATAAGGAAGTGGATTTGAATGCCAGCAACAACCAAACCACAACATTTGAGTTCCTGGTAGAGGTGGGACTTTGCCAGCCTATGGTTTTGGTGACACATCCCATGCTGTATTGGTGTAACTGTGAAATACAGGAATGTAACATAGTCATGCTTTGTGTCAGCATTCAAGGGAATATGATAAAAAAAAACAAACTATAGACATTTGGCTTTTCAAATTTAGATTCTTTTCTCTCTTTTCTCTTCCTATCTAAAGTGTGGGAATGATTTGTCGCATAGAATAGCATTTCTCAGAATGCGGTATCTGCATCAGAAGTTTTAGTATCACCTGGGAACATTTTTAAATACAAGTTCATGAAACTAACCCCAGAGTAAGGGCATCAGAAACTCTAAGGTTGGGTCCAGGAATCTGCGTTTTAACAAGCCCTTCAGTTGACACTGATGTTCACTAAAGTTTTAGAACTGCTGTAGAGTTTTCTTTACATGTTGGCCCTGCAGCAGGTGAGGCAATCCAATATACAGTGCTATGATTTTGCATCCTAAGAATTATTCCCTTAGAAAAGTACATTTTCCCTAAAGCTATTCATTCAAAAACTATGTGTTGAGAGTGTGCTGGCTGCCAGGCATTTTTCCAGATACTTTGGATTTTGCAGTGAACAAATTTGACACAGTTAATCCCAATAATGCCTATATTTTAGCAATTAAAATCATCCTATGGAAGTGATTGCCAGGGAACCTGCGTGTTGTTTAGCAGGTCAGGAGCCATTTCCTAAACAAACAGCATTTAAACTGAGAAAGAATCGGAATTTGTCTGAAGAGTCGAGGAGGTAAGGTAAAGCCATTCTAGGTCCTGAAAGGGGTAGGGCCTGAACACTTCCAGGGAATGAAAAACAGACCAGCATGAAAAGGTCATGGTTGATGATGGGTCGTGGAGCGAGAGAGGGATCTGATAGAGCAATCAACAGGGACTTGTAAATATTAAATCTTTGCACCTTTCACTGAGGGAAATTTACAAGCCATGAAAAAGTTTCAGTCATGGGCTAACATGATCTGATTCATATTTGTTTGCCTTTTTAATTAAATGCAATTCTTGTTTTTTTATTTTTAAAGCAAAGACTTTTCCACTGTCCTATGGAAATAACTGTGTGTATAATAGTATGATGAGTTAAATTCCCTATGAGGTATAATGAGCTGATAGAGATACTTTCTCTAAATAAGGCTGTGATGAAGGAGGGAAAAAGAATAGAGCATGCATGTGGGGACCAGAACAGAAAAGGAAGAAGGATTAAGAGCTTCTTCCTTTTTGTGGTTGTGGCTGAGACTGCTCCCGCTATGCGTGTCTGAGACTGCAAGTTCACAGGCAATTGCTGCTTCTCTCAGGGGTCATTGTTCTGCCTACACAGAAGACCCTGGTGCTCAGGCTCTGTCCATTTCTAGAGATCACAGGTATCTTTTTTCCTACCCCCAATATCTTTTGTATGGATTTAATTCACTTTCCAGACATGGATGCTATCTCCTTGAGAATGATTCCCAAATCTCTCTGTCTTCCCTGGCCTTGAATAGATTTCTCACTGTTTAATATCTTTAGTACCCTGTGCTAATACATTGTGTTAAAAAAAAAAAGGACACATGCCATTGTTTAGTGTCAGGCTGTGTGTAGTTCACTAATTAGTGAAAATTGTACACACCCAACTCTGACTGCTCTTCTGCATTTTGATAACATGTCTCATTGTCTGCTGGACAGCTGACCCTGGAATGTCACTGAAACTACAAATAGCTCGCCTGTAATTGAACTCACTGTGCCTTTCCTAAATTAACTCGCCTCTGTCCTCTTCTGCCTTCGTTGATTAATATCAGCATTTACTGTTTTCTCAAGTTCCAAGATTTGGAGTCATTCTTGACTCCTCTATCTTATGCTCTCATCAAATCCAAACTCTGAGATTGTCCGTATTCACCTGGGGGAATGCTAATTTTCCATTTGCTCTTTCCTTTCCTATCCATTATTATCCTAGTATTCTACACAACACACAGGGTACTTCCACATCCTAAATCTAGGTTCCTTTATCAGAGACATTGGTGACTGTACTATAGATGTGACTTCCTTAAGCCTATTTTATTTAGAGAAGGTCTTTCTGTATTTTTTTTTTTTTTGCCCTTGAACCTTTTTTATTCTTAAAGGAATATTACGTAGAACCCCACTACATAAGAGACATAATCACGAGGGTGTTCTGGCTGAATCTGGGCTGAGGGAAGTACAATCTCCTTGACCTGCCTCAGCTTTGCAGGCACCCTCTTTGGAACTCAAGAGGTCCATTGAGGGAGTTTGAAAACCAGGATTTACAGAATAAACAGTTCTGAATATGTATGTTTTCTTCAAAATGTCTTTTTAAGAGAATTATTTTTTATCAATTTACGCAAACCTTCCAACCTACTCATGTAAATTCATGTAAAATTGGTAAATGCAAGTGTCAGTATCCAGTCCCTGTTGTGCTAATGGTATTTCCCCTGCCTTGAGTTCTAATGTAAATTCTATTTTTCTCAGCTCCAATCCCTCCTCTTCTTAAGGGGTTTCTAGATCATCCCAGATCTCAGCAAATTTTCTTTCTTCAAATCCTGAAGTATTCCTCTTCTTATGTTCATCCTGTACTGTCTCACAGACTTTTTTCTAGGTATGTGTTCAATCTCTGCCTCTTAGATCATAAGCCACTTAAGAGAAGAATCAAGTCTTTTGTTACTTTGTATCCTCAGCCTCTAGTATAATATGCTGCCTGCAGCATTTGCTTAGTATTTTCATGGTAATCTCTAGCAGGAAATAATACCTACAGGCTCATCTATCTCACTTTCATTAGGAGCAGTTTAAGTTAAATATCCTGTCTTTGAAAATGTTTCTCAAGAATAGTGCTTTTAAGTTAGGGGAACCAGTCACTATGACTTTAATTGCAAGCATTATTTTTCTCTCCAAGCACCATTAAGCCTACAACCAGCTTCTCTGACTGTCTTTCATTAGATTACACTGGAAGCTAGATTTGGGGAATGACAACAGATGGTTGCAAGTGGGAAATGCTCCATTCAGACTAGAAAGAGCGGTTTAGTCCATCCCCTAACTTCTCCGAAAAGATACGTATAAATCATAATCAAAAGATTGTAAGAAATTTACATTTATACATAAATTAAATGGTGACAGTTTCTTTGTAAATCCCCCTGAAGTCCCGTAGCATGCTTCACATGGCCCTGTACAGTCTATCCCTCGCCACTTCTCCATCCTTCTCTCTACCACGCATCCACCCTACTCACCACATCCCAGCTACAATACAAGCTTTATATTCCCAGGATTGCCAAGCTCCTTCCCTCCTCCTGCTTCCTGCTAGTGGCTGCCTCTGCCTGGATGGTCTTCCCTGCTTCTCTCCTGATAATTCCCGTCATCCTTTGAGCCTCAGCCAGCTTGTCACTTACTTAGTTTTTATCTCATCTCCCACAATAGGTTAAGTTTCCTTGCTATGTGCTTTCATAGTTCTTTTCATGATTATGATTATATGTTAACTGTGAATTAATTTGTTTTTGGTCTGTGTTCTATATTAGATTATAAGCTGTAAGATGTCAGATACTATACAAATCTTATGCACTATAATATTTTGTCTAGAATAAAGCCCAGCGCTAATAGATGCTTGAATACATAAATAAATGAGGATTTTATGAATGAGAAACAAACCATTCTTATCTTATTCACATGCAGAGTTTAATTCTTCTTCTCACTCCTGCCTGAATGGACATGAGCAGTCTTGTCTGGGTCATGCAATTCACATGAATATGCATACGTATTTTATAAAGTAACTTCTGTTTTTATAAAAACAAACCAAAACATACCAAATATTGCACAGTGAAAATCTTCATTTGCTCTTATACAGAATCTAAACAGCTTAAATGATTGGGTGTAATGTGAAAATGTGAAAATATATTGTTTTGTTTGCAATCGTCTCATTTATGCACACTAGCATGGATATTCCCATAATTCTTTTTATATGAGGTTATTTTGAAAACATATGCTGTTGAGTTAAAAAGAGCAAGAAAGCTGTCTCACGGCTAAAAATATCCACATGTTGAAAATATCCACATGTTTCAGTATATGTTTACCAGTAAAGTTAACGTGGTCCCCTTCCCTAAAGGCTCTTGCAACCCCACTGATATGCCCCTGACCTGTTTCTATGTCCTTTGTGTCTTCAGTTACCCCGCTGAGTCAGACAATTGGAGAACAAATTAAAGCCAACTGCAGAGAAGATTATTTTCTGATACGAAAATCTGCCCTTAAAGAATGCAAGCCTTGAATATCTGTCAGAATGCCAACAGTTTGCCCGATTTGCATTGAAAAGTCTAACATTTCACACAGTATCACTCTTAATTCCCCCACGATTATTGCCCTAACTAGAATGAGTACAAGACTCAACTGAGTCAGCCCCTTTTCCAGGATATATCATTATTTAATGAAAAGGAAGAGAATATCTAATTGTACTTGGTAACAGCTTTCGAACCCATGTTTATATCTGCATTATTATTTCCATACCCACCTTTTCTCCTTTTATCATGTTATATCCAATTAGAAAAAGGATGTTGTAAATAAATGTTAAGTTTTGAGGGTAGGTGTCAAACACACACCTAACTCACAGCAACAAGAACTATATTTGGATGACATTAAGTCTTTCTCTATAGTAACTGACCTGCATACTTCTAAATTATCAGACACATCGTCATAGGTGGCAGGAGGCTTCTGAACAGGGTTATTCACCTGGAGCCCTGCATCATTCATGTCCTTGCCACCATCTGTAACGGCCAGTATTTCAGTGCTGGAATCTGTTTCTGAAAATTTCTTCTTTTTTATTTCATTTTTCCTAAGCCTTTGCAAGAGCTGAGGATCTCTGTGGTGATATCTGCCTTTGCTCTTCTCATGATTTCTTGAGGAGCTCTTAATTTCGGAGGATTCTTGAGTCAGAGAAGTGTTGCATTCTTGGTACCTTGTACCTTTTCCTCTGCGGAGATTTAAAGAGCAACTCTCACATTCGATCAGTTCTTGTCGCTCTTTACCTTTGGGTCCCAGCTCAACAAGCTCAATTCCATTAGGAGTGGAAGACCCAGCTACGTTTTCACACAGCTTGTTATTATTTCTCCTCCTTTGCCTTGACAGTCTGAATTTAACCTGGGCTCTTCTTTTTGCCTGAATCCAATGACTCTCATCTGAGGAAGATGAATCTGAAGAATCTGTGTAAAGCTCCCTCCACCTGGGGCTTGAGATTTGGAGGTGAAAGTCATTTCTTCTCCCTCTTATTTGCTCTTCTGCAGCATGCTCATATCTCTCAGAGGCCTTTCTCCGCCTCCTAGGTCTCTGTTTTACTGGTTTCTTACCAGACTCCTTCCTAGCAGGGCTCAGCACCATGACAGGGGTGCAATACTCAAATGACTCTTCTGACATGTCATGCAAGATGGCAGATCTAGACAGAGCAGTAGGAAAAGGATGGGAAATGGGAATGAGGAAAGCCATGGAAAAACAGAGAGAGAGAGAATGATGAAAATGACAGTATGGACCAGAAGTAGATAAATAAAGATCAATTGAAGAAAATGAACTAAATGAGAAAAAAATAGCTAGTATAAATTGCCTATAGACCATGTAAAGCAGAAGCAAGAGCCACACATTCTCAGAATAAAAGGCAAGAATACAAAATACTGATCCAAAGAATATTGATTAAGATAATGTGTTCAGCACTTACCTGCAGATGTCCTGAGTAGATGGGCAGACAGACAACCTTGACTGGCTCCTGGGAGCTGTCCCTGTGGTTGGGCTGCTTGCCTGGAGAAACAAGTTAGATAATTTGGCATCTTGATTAAGGTAATACATGGTTGATATCTTGCTTTTTTTCCACATATTTAAAAAATTACAACAAACGTGGCTGCTGGTCATGTTGCTCACAATGCAGAACAGAGAATATAGGAAGTTAGAGGTTCGTTTTGCAAAAGTAAAACTTATTTGAGGAACCTGGAACAGCTGAAATGTTGTACTGTTTTGCTGTTTCTTCACTTACGAGAGAGGAAGATGATTCCACAAGTTTCTATTCTATTTACTGTAATCATTTGAGTGGAATAGCTCAATTTGCTTTGGAAACAAATAAATAATACTTGGAGATCCTACGATATAAGGATTAAAGCACTATAATGTGACAAGGATAATACTAGTCCGAGAAGTTGAATCAAGGAGCGATTGGGCTGCTAGATACTTCCTGGAGCTAACATCAAGGCCCCATGGGATAAGATATTTGAAAATACTTTGCAAGATTTAAAAGTCTGAAGTAATTGCTATTAAAATTTCATTACTAAACTAATAAAATACATTCTTTGTAACACTATTGATCTTTCATATCTTTTAACCCTATGACAGTATTGTCTGAGAATAAGAAAGCCTGAAACATCAGATTATTAGCATAAAGTTGAGTGCATTTCACTAAAGTCCTGCCTTACAAACACAATATGTTCTTCACCCTATTTGACTTCAACCTGTTCTGTTTCATAGAGATTATGATGATAAATAAAAAACTAGAATGTAGGGACAGTTTTCTATGTCCCAGGCCTTGTGCGGCAGCTTTATCTACTGTCTCTTTAATCCTACAATAATCTCACAAGTGGAAAGTAATGATAACTAACAGTTTTGAGTGAACAATATATGCTTATCACTGATCTAATCCATTTCCATATATTCATTTATTAATACAATAAATCTATGTAGTAAATACTACAATTATGTACAAGCTGCAGTTGAGGAAACTGAGAAATTGGGGCTGCTTCTCACTAATAGGTGGTAAGATGAGATCTGGACCAGGTATCTGGCTCCCCATCTGTTCTCAAATCTGCCACCAGTACAACTTGTCTGCATTTACCCTGGATGAAACCAAAAAATCTTGGGTCCAGATTCAGGCCTGTTTGACTGCATAGATGAAATGCACAATTTTGTCACCAAGAAAATAACAGTAAAGGTAGAAAGATTACCCCAAATTTCAAAGTCATTCTAAAATTTCTTATATTAAAGATATATAATGACAAATCTGAAATCCAGAGGAAGAGGAACAAATTCTAACTCAAGAGATCAGATAATATTTGAAGAGAGTGTATGGTAGGATAAATAATGTTCCTCCAAAAGAGCTCCACATCCTAATCTTTTATGGCAAAAGGGACTTCACAGATGTGAATAAGTTAACTATCTTGAATTGAGGAGATTTATGTGAATTATACTGATAAACTCAATGTAATCATTAGGATTCTTATGAGAGGGAGGCAGTGGAGTTAAGGTCAGAGAGAGAAGATGAAGAATATGAATAGAGATAAGAAAGAAGGGAAGATGTTACATTGATGGTTTTCAAGGTGAAAAAAGGCAGATCCTGAGGAAGGTAGCATGGGGAAGCTTAAAAAGGCTAGAAAATGAGTTCTAGAGCTTCCAGAAGGAATTCAGCCCTACTAACATGTTGATTTTAGCTCAGTGGGATCCCTATTTGGCTTCTAACCTCTAGAATTATAAGATGCCGAAGCCCCAGGGAAATGCAGATGCAGAGACTGTTGGGTCCCAGGTCAGGAGGCATTCTGGTAGTGGCTCTGCTCTCAAAATGGTGCCATTTTGAAGCTGGTTAGGTCCCAGGAAGTAGGGGGGAACCCTATGACACTAATTATATAAAATTAATAAGGAGGTGGTGATTCGGCTAATCTTAAAAAGCAAATAGGAATTATTAAAAAGATTAAAAGGCCGAGTGTGGTGGTTCACACCTCTAATCCCAGCACTTTGGGAGGCCGAGGTGGGTGAATCACCTGAGGTCAGGAGTTTGAGACCAGGCTGACCAACATGGAGAAACCCTGTCTCTACTAAAAATACAAAAAGAATTAGCCAGGTGTGGTAGCCCATGCCTGTAATCCCAGCTGCTTGGGAGGTTGAGGCAGAAGAATTGCTTGAACCCAGGAGGTGGAGGTTGTGGTGAGCTGAGACTGTGCCATTGCACACCAGATGGGGCAACAAGAGCAAAACTCCATCTCAAAAAAAAAAAAAAGATTAAAAATATTCCAGGTAGAAGAAACCATTTGTTAAGAGACCTGAAGACCCCACTCAAAAACTCTTGGAACTGATACACAGATTCAGTAAGTTTGCAGGATACAAATCAACATAGAAAAAGCAATCGCGTTTCTAAACCCTGGTGAAACAAAGTAGATGAGAAATAAATCAAAAAAGAAATCCCATTTATAATGGCAAACAAAAAAAACCCCACTTTAAGATAAAGTTAACTAAGAAGATGAAAGATCTCTAAAATGAAAACTATAAAACAGTAATGAAGGAAATTGAAGAGGAATAAAAAAATGAAAAGGTTCTGTGCTCACGGAATGGAAGAATTAATATTGTTGAAATGATTAAACTATCCAAAGCATTCTACAGTTTCAATGCAAATGCTACCAAAATATCAAGGCAATTATTTGAAGAAAGAAAAAACAATCCTGAAATTCACATGGAGCCACAAAAGAGCCCAAATAACCAAAGCAATATTGAGCAGAAAGAACTAAGCTACAGGCATCACATTACTTGACTTCAAAATGTACTACAAATTCATAGCAATCAAAAGAGCATGGCATTGGTATAAAAACAGACACACAGACCCATGGAATACAACAGGGATTTCAGAAATTAATCCGTATATTATAGCCTGATTTTCAACAAAAATGCCAAGAACTTACACTGGAAAAAGTACAACCTCTTTAGTAAATGATGCTTAGTAAACTGGATATCCATGTGTAGAAGAATGAAACTAGACTCCTATCTGTCACCATACATAAAAATCAACTCAAAATGAATTAAAGACTTAAATGCAGACCTAAAACTAAAAGACTATTAGAAAACATGGAGAAATTGCTTCAGTACATTGATCTAGGAAAGATTTTATGGGTAAGGCTTCAAAGGCACAGACAACAGAAAACAAAATGACAAATGAAACTACATCAAACTAAAAAGCAAAGTTTTCTCCTTTTTTGTGCAAAGGATTATTTCCTCTGCCCAAAAAGAAAGCCATCAACATAGTAAAGAGACAGCTTGTAGAATGGGAGAAAATATTTGCAAACCATACATCCAATGAGGGACTAATATACAGAATATGTAAGGAACCCAAACAGCTTAACAGCAATAATAATAATCTGATTGTAAAATGGGAAAATGATTTGAATAGATATTTCTCAAAACAAGACATACACATGGCCAACACATATATGACAATGTTCAATATCACTATAATTACAGAATTGCAAATCAAAGCCACAGTGAGATATCATCTCACTCTTCTTAGGATATCTATTATCAAAAATACAAAAAATGGGCATGGCGGTGCATGCCTGTAGTCCCAGCTGCTTAGGAGTATGTGGTGTAGGCTTGCTGGAGCCCAGGTGTTTGAAGCTAGCCTGGGCAACAGAGTGAGACCCTTGTAAAATTCACCAGAATTTGTGAGGATGAAAAAAAATGGAAACTCTTATATACTACTGGTGGAAATGTAATTTAGTATAGCCAGTATGGAAAAGAGTAGGGAAATTGCTTAAAAATCTAAAAATAGTACTACCCTATGATCCAGCAATCCCAATATACTGGGAATTTATTCAAAGAAGAGGAAGTTGTTTCATGAAAGAGATACATGAACCCCTATGAATACTGTAGCATTATTAACAATAAAGACTCAATCTAAATGTTCATCAACAGATGAATGAATAAAGAAAATGTGATATATATGCACAATAGAATTCTGTTTACCCATAGAAAAGAAACAAAATCATGTCATTTGTAGCAACATAGATGAGCCTGGGAGACAGCAGGTTAAATCAAATAAGTCAGGCACAGAGGTAACTATTGCATTTTCTCACCATATGTGGGAGTTAAAAACTTTAGCTCATGGAAGTAGAAATTAGAATTGTGGTTTTTGGAGACTGGCAATGATCGAGGGCAGAGACAAGGAAAAGTTAGGTTACAGATAAAAAATTACAGCCAGATAACAGGAAGATGTTTTAGTGGTTTATAATACCATAGAGTGAATATAATTAACAATAGTTTCTTGTGTAGTTTCAAAAAGCTAGAAGAGGTATTGAATGTTTCCCACACAAAAATAATAGCTGTTTGAGGTGATGGATTGATAATTATCCTGGTTTGATCACTACAAATTGTATACATATAATGAAATATCACTCTGTATCCCTAAATATGTAAATTATTACACATTAACTAAAAATAAGAATTTTTAAAAACTCACTCCTTCCAAGTTTTTTTTTTTTTTTTTTGAGACGGAGTTTCGCTCTTGTTACCCAGGCTGGAGTGCAATGGCGCGATCTCGGCTCACCGCAACCTCCGCCTCCTGGGTTCAAGCAATTCTCCTGCCTCAGCCTCCTGAGTAGCTGGGACTACAGGCACGTGCCACCATGCCCAGCTAATTTTTGTATTTTTAGTAGAGACGGGGTTTCA
>PVKV010006606.1:0-103538 GCA_004027835.1 Alouatta palliata
GGTGTTAGGTCTTATGTTTAAGTCTTTAATCCATCTGGAGTTAATTTTAGTGTAAGGTGTCAGGAAGGGGTCCAGTTTCTGCTTTCTGCACATGGCTAGCCAGTTTTCCCAACACCATTTATTAAACAGGGACTCCTTTCCCCATTGCTTGTTTTTGTCAGGTTTGTCAAAGATCGGATGGTTGCAGATGTGTTGTGTTTTGTGTCACAGCTCGGTAATTCTCATAATATTTCAAGTGCTTTCATTATTATATATCTGCTATGGTGATTTGTGATCAGTGACCCTTCACGTTACTATTGTAATTGTTTTGGAGTACCATGAATCGTGCCCATATAAGACAGTGAACTTAATCAATAAATGGTGTATATGTTCTGACTGCTCAACTGACCCGCAGTTCCCTTGTCTCTCTCCCTCTCCTAGGGCTGTCCTATCCCTTGAGTCACAATAATATTGGAATTAGACCAGTTAATAACCCAATAATGGCCTCTAGGTGTTCAAGTGAAGAGTTGCAATTCTCTCCTTTTAATCAAAAGCAATAAATGATTAAGCTTAGTGAGGAATCATGTCCAAAGTCAAAATAAGCAGAAGCTAGGTTTTTTGTGCCAAATAGTTAGCCAAGTTGTGAATGCAAAGGAAAACTTCTTGAAGGAAGTTAAAAGTGCTACCCAAGTGAACATACAAATGATAAGGAAGAGAAACAGCCTTTTTGTTGATATGAATGAAGTCTAAGTGGTCTGGATAGAAGATCAAACCAGGCACAACATTCCCTTAAGCCAAAGCTTAATCAGAGCAACATTGTAACTCTCTTCAATTCTGTGAAAGCTGACAGAGGCCAGGAAGCTGAAGAAGAAAAGTTTGAAGCTAGCAAATGTTGGTTCATGAAGTTTAAAGAAAGAAGCTGTCTGTATAACATAAACACGTAAGGTGAATTCCGAGTGCTGATGGAGAAGCTGCAGTAAGTTGTCTGGAAGATCTAGCTAAGACCATTGATAAAGATGATTACACTAAACAACAGATTTTCAATGTAGACAGAACAGCCTTCTATTGGAAGAAGATGCCATTTAGGCCTTTCATAGCTTCAAAGGACAGGCTCACTCTCTTGTAAGGGGCTCTGGCAGCTGGTGACTTGAAGTGGAAGCCAATGCTCATTTACCATTCTGAAAAGCCTAGGGCCCTTAAAAATTATGCTAAATTTGTGTGCTCTTATAATGGGTGCCCTATAAGTAGAACAACAGAGCCTAGATGAGAGTGTCTCTGTTTACAGCATGGCTTACTGAACACTTTAAGCCCACTGTTGAGACCTATGGCTCAGAAAAAAAGATTTATTCCAAAATATTGTTGCTCATTGACAATACACCTAGTCACCCAAGAGCTTTGACAGAGATTTCAAGAAGATGAATGTTGTTTTCATGTCTGCAAACATGACATCTGATTTGGTTTGGCTGTGTCCCCACCCAAATCTCATCCTGAATTGTAGCTCTCATGATTCTCACGTGTTGTGGGAGGGACCTGGTGGGAGATAATTGAATCATGGGGGTGGTTTTCCGCATACTGCTCTGGTGGTGGTGAATAAGTCTCACAAGATCTGATGATTTTATAAGGGGTTTCCACTTTCACTTTCTTATCATAATTCTCTCTTGTCTACTGCCATGTAAGACGTGCCTTTCACCCTTCCGCCATGACTGAGGCTTCTTCAGCCAGGTGGAATCATGAGTCCATTAAGTGTCTCTCCTTTATAAATTACCCAATCTCACGTATGTCTTTATCAGCAGCATGAAATAGATGAATACAACATTCATTCTGCAGCCTATGGATCAAAGAGTCATTTCAACTTGCAAGTCTTCTTAGTTAAAAATACATTCCATAAGGCTATATCTGCCATAGATAGTGATTCCTCTGATGGACCTGGGCAAAGTCCATCGAAAACCTTCTGGAGGACTATTTGTAATCCAAAGGATAAATGCTTGAAGGGATGGATACCCCATTCTCCATGATGTGCTTATCTCACATTGTATGCCTGTATCAAAACGTTTCATGTGCCCCATAAATATATACACCATGTACCCACAAACATTTAAAAAAGTAATTTAAAAATTAAAAAAAAAAGAAAACCTTCTGGAAAAGAATCACCATTCTAGATGCCATTATGAACATTTATGATTAATGGGAAAAGGTCAAAATATCAACATTAACAGGAGTTTAGAGGTTGATTCCAACCTTCGTGGATGACTTTGAGGGGTCAAGACTTTAGTGGAGGAAGAAACTTGTGGTAAAAACTGCAAGAGAAATAGACTGAGAAGCGATGCCTGTAAATGTGACTGAATTGCTATAATTTCATGATTAAACTTGAAGTTAGGAGGAGTTACTTCTTATGGATGAGCCAAGAAAATAGTTTCTTGGCGTGGAATCTACTCTTGGTGAAGATGCTGTGCATGCTGTTGAAATGACCACAAGGGATTTAGAATATTACATCAACTTAGTTAAAACAGTGGTAAGCTTGGAGCGGATTTTGACTCCAGCTTTTTTTTTTTTTTTTTGAGACAGAGTCTCCTCTGTTGCCCAGACTGGAGTGCAGTGGCATAATCACGGCTCACTGCAGCCTCAACTTCCCAGGCTAAGGTGATCCTCACCTCAGCCTCCTGAGTAGCTGGACTTCAGGCATGTGTCACCACACCTAACTAATTTTTCGTATTTTTAGTAGAGGTGGGGTTTTGCCATGTTGCCTAGGCTGGTCTCGAACTCCTGGGCTCAAGCGATCCTCCTGTCTCAGCCTCCCAAAGTGTTGGGATTACAGGTGTGAGCCACCATGCCCAGCCTTGACTCCAAGTTTGAAAAAAGTTTTACTGTCGATAAAATGCTGTCAAACAATATTGCATGCAACAGGGAAACTTTTCATAAAAGGAAAAGTCAATCGATGCGGCAAACTTCATTGTTGTCTTATATTTAAAACTGCCACAGCCGGCTGGGGCAGTGACTCATGCCTGTAATGCCAGCAGTTTGGGAAGCCGAGATGAGAGGATTGCTTGAGTCCAGAAGCTTGAAACCAGCCTGGGCAACATAGCGAGATCCTGTCTCTACAAAAAAATTAAAAATGAAAAAAAATTATTTTAAAAAGAGACATTGCCACAGCCACCTCTACCTTCAGCAACCACCACCCTGATCACAGCAGCCATCCCCATGGAGGCAAGACCCTCCCTCAGCAAAAAGATTATGACTTGCTGATGGCTCAGATGACCATCAGCAATTTTTAGCAATAAAGTATTAGGTACTTTTGTTTTGACATAATGCTATCACACACTTAACAGACTACAGTATAGTGTAAATATAACTTTCATATGCACTGGAAAACAAAATATTCATGTGACTTACTTTATTGTGATATTCATTTGTTGTAATGGTCTGGAATGAAACCCACAATATGTCCGAGGCATGCCTGTATTACCCAGAGAGAAAGTTAGACTGAAATGAAACGTACTAGGTGAATTACAGTGTAGGTGGCAAAAAAATGTGACAAGTTCTACGTAACATGTCCACCGTAGTAACCTTCACCACTGAGGGCCCGTCAGATATAATCCATTGCAGGGATGTCTGTCGTGTCCAGGTTTCAGGGAACCTACTCTGAGGATATAAGAATTATGTCTATTCTTCTCTGTTTCTGAGGCCTTATAAGGTCTGATGATCATGGAGTTAGGTATAATATAATGTAAGAATTAGAAGCAGAGAGGCCGGGTGCAGTGGCTCATACCTGTAATCCCAGCACTTTGGGAGGCCAAGGCGGGCGGATCACCTGAGGTCAGGAGTTGGAGACCAACCTGGCCAACATGGCAAAACCCCGTCTCCACTAAAAATACAAACATTAGCCAGGCATGGTGGCAGGCACCTGTAATCCCAGCCATTCGGGAGGCTGAGGCAGGAGAATCACTTGAACCTGGGAAGTGGAGATTGCAGTGAGCTGCACTCCAGCCTGGGTGACAGAGTAAGACTCTGTCTCAAAAAAAAAAGCAGTCAGAAAAATGAGCACGTCTGTCTTTTCAGTTCTAGAGAACTAACTCCTCTTGAATAGGAAAGGATACATATGCTAATTATGCCCAAGGATTTGTAATCCTGATTTTAACCCAGCCAAAAGTTAAATGGGGTTTGTTTTGCTTTGGTATCACCAGCACACTGAAACTCCTTGCAGCTTTGCCATAGACCCACTGGGAGGGTTAGAAGAAAGTGTTCTTTCTCTTCATCCCTGTGCCTCTTATACTACCTCCTTTTCTCGGAATAATAACCTATCCCACAGAGGTCGGTGGGAAAGAGGAGGTATGCTCTCTTCCAAATGGCTGGGCCTTTGAATGCAGTCAGGACATTTCAAATCTTAGTTTGCATAAAAGATTCCCCTTCCCACAGCCAAAATAGTTGTTCTCTGCTCCTCATTATGACATATAATCTTTAAAAGAAAAACTGAACTTGAAACTTATACCCACCATCTCTTTCAAGTTGTCCTTGGTTCCTCTCTTCTTTTCAGGATTGAAATTGCCTTCCCTCCGACTCACTTCAGGTAGATGGATGTGCTTTGCTCTCTCTTCCTAATGTGGGACAGTGATCAGGCTTGATGAATTTCTTCCAACTCTCCCACTGACTTACTGTGCCCCTCACCCCTATCCATTGGCACTGGCTGGGAAAAAATTACATGCAGCCTGGCATAGTGATACATGCCTGCAGTCCCAGCTGCTCAGAAGGCTGTGGCATGGAGTTGAGGGCTGTAGTACCCCATGATCATGCCTGTGAGTAGCCACTGCCCTCCAGCCTGGGACAACATAGTGAGACCCCATCCATAAATAAATAAACAAATAAATAAATAGAAATCACACCCAGTGGATAAATGGAATGTGGTATATACATGCAATGAAATAGTATTCCGCTTTGAAAAAGAAGGAAATTCTGCCATATGCAACGACATGGATGAACCTGGAGAACTATATGCTGAATGGAATAAGCCAGTCACTGGAGAATAAATACTGCATGATTCTGCTTCTGTGAGGTATCTAAAATAGTCAAACTCACAGAAGCAGAGTGGAACGGTGGGTGCCAGGGTCTGGGGGGAAAAGGAGATGGGAATTGCTGTTCAGTGGATCTAAAGTCAAGCAAGGTGAGTAAGTTCTTGACATCTGCTGCACAACACTGCACCATTAACAAAAGTGTATTGTGCACTAAAATATTTGTTAAGAAAGTAGATTTCATGTTAAGTGTTCTTACTACAGTAAAGAAAAAAAGAAAGAAATCACACTCAGATAGCTTCCAGTTAAGTAGATTCAGACATAATTTTCAGTGAATGTAGAGAGAGGAGAGCCCAACTAGACTGTGGTTAGAAGATAGGGACTGGCCACCACAGGTGTCCCTGGGGAAGAGACTTTGTAGTTTCAGCACAAGTTTTCTCAAATGAAGTTATCTGCTCTGACTCATAGGATCCTGCGAGGATCTAATTAGATGCCTGTTTGTGAGTTTTGAAATACAAAGTGATGATAATTTAAGTAAACACATATTCACAAAGGCCTTCCAAAGATCTTCCTGACTTTATGTGATTCACTAACCCAGGCTTGTCCTCTCTACTGTCGGTCTTCCTAAGTAGCTATTGTGGAGTGAGGGGTTCTAAGAATTGTAAGTCGGGGAGTTTATAGAGTGCTTACTTCTTAAATAGGAGGAATTCCATTCAACTGCGTTTTCTGTTTTGTTTTGTACTTTCACTGAAGGACAGATTAACAGAGGAGCTGGGGAAGGAAAGGAAAGGAAGGAATCTATAAGCCTCACCATCAGGTGCCTATACAGTGTCTGGGGAGACTATCTACTCACGTAAAAAGAACTGCCCAGCAATGCAAGGCTTATTATCTGATTGTTTCACAAACAGATGATATGAGTCATGGTTAAATGGCTTGCCTGAGTGATACAGCAGAGATAATTATTCTGCAAGATGCACTTGAATGTGCACTATAGGAGATGGGTGGCTAAAACTGTTAACCACATCAGTCTGGAAAGAAAGCATGGACCAGAATGTGAAAGAGATCAACTCAACACCCATTAGAGGCTTCAAACCCCCTTTCTAACTTTCAGAGAAAATCTGCTGCTGTTGGCTATCAGGTCTCAACTGCGTTAGTGGGATTTCCCCAATCTAACATTCAAAAAGACCCTTAGCTATCACCTTTCCAGGACCAGAAAGGAGACCTTGTGAACTCAGTGATGGGACCGAAATAGTCATTCTCTACTGCAATGGTTTCCTCTGGGGATAAAAAGGAATGGAATAGGAGTGGAGAACATATACTTTATCTGTAGGGCTTCATTTCATAGGAGAGAGAGAAAAGGGAAAAAGAAAACAAATTCAGCAGGATGTGGTGGCTCATGTCTGTAATCCCAGCACTTTGGAAGCCAGGAGTTCGAGACTGGCCTGGGCCGCATAGTGAGACCCAAGGTTGGTTTAATCCACAGATGCAAAACCCATGGATACAGAAGGCCAACTGTATTTTTTTTTTCACCCTGAAGTTTGGTATTAAATATTTTAGAGTAGTTTCAAAGCAACATCAAGATGCTTCTTTTTTCTTCATTTCATTTCTTTACCAATTTTCAGCCTTTTTATTTCTATTTCTTACTTCTACTGGTGCTTGCCATTTATCGTTGATTAATTTCAACTTCCTCAAGGCATGTGCAACAAATGTGAAATTTACTTTTGGAAGAAGGAACTTATCTCATACACCAAGTGAGTGTCTAATGGAATAAAAACAAAACAAAATACTTCCATTAGAGCTTATTTCTTAAAATCAAAGTGAATTTTTAGTTCTCTGAAAAAGAAAATGTGGAGGACAAGGAAATATGAGTTGTCATCTTCTTCTCCCAAGCCTCCCTGTCTCATGATCTCATTCTAGGCCCAAGTGGCCATCTCTACACCCTGGGCCTAGGAAAGGTCATCTCCGTTGCAAGTATCCTGGAGCCAGTAGGGAATTTCCATGCAAGGAACATGATGGTAAAAGCCCGGGAAACAGAAGGGCCACAGCTCCGCCCCAGATATTTTGCCAGGGCTCTTGCCAGGCCATGCTGAATGAAGAAAGATGTCCCTTGTTTTACTTTCGAGAAGACATCTGAGTTAGCCCAGCATATGTGGTTGCATGTTGCCTGAATAATGGCTTAGAACAGTGCTGTTGTCTCCTCTTTTGAGAATCACTGTCTTACTCAGCTACTTTCATTACGGCAGTCAATTTTTTTTTTTTTGTCCTTGAGAGGGAGTCTGACTCTGTTGCTCAGACTAGAGTGCAGTGGTGTGATCTCGGCTCACTGCAAGCTCTGCCTCCCTGGTTCAAACGATTCTCTGCCTCAGCCTCCCGAGTAGCTGGCATTACAGGCATCTGCCACCACACCCGGCTAATTTTTTTGTATTTTTAGTAGAAACGAGGTTTCACCATCTTGGCCAGGCTAGTCTTGAACTCCTGACCTCGTGATCCACCCGACTCGGCCTCCCAAAGTGCTGGGATTACAGGCATGAGCCACCACACCCAGCCATGGCAGTCTATTATATAGGTCAGGCATCAGACATAATTGAGAACCATCAGCTCAAAGTTTTTAGGTATATCAGAATAACTGGAGTTACTATGATAGCT
This sequence comes from Alouatta palliata, assembly GCA_004027835.1. Lineage (NCBI taxonomy): Eukaryota > Metazoa > Chordata > Mammalia > Primates > Atelidae > Alouatta > Alouatta palliata. The sequence goes on from PVKV010006606.1 coordinate 7,629, forward strand.
CCCAAGAGCTATGCGACCCAGCCAGCAAAGTGAAGAGCTAGGTACCCCTGGTCCTAACCTTCCAGGATCCATTCTGAGATTTGCCGATCTCGCAGTCCTACCCTTCGGCAAGATAATTCAGACAGGTTTCCATAAAGCTCAGAGCTTACCTACAGACACATCCTCACCTAGGAAGTGTCTGCTCCATATTACCTTCTTGGAGCTGGAACAGGTCATCCAGAGAGCATACCTCTCCCACTAGACCAAGACGTCTAGTCCCCTTAAATAATCCAGACTTTTTTTTATCCTCTTCTCTCCTAGCCAGGGCAAGTGTGGCTCTCACAGTGGGCACACCTGTAGAAGAGGCAGAGTTTCTCAGCCTAGGTAATAACCAACAATTATTAAGCGCTTACTGTAAATCTAACATAGCCCTAAGCAATTCAAATACACTAACGCTTTTAACCTCCACAACAACCCTCCAAATAGGTACCATTAGCCCCACTTTACAAATGGGAAAGTAGACAAAGTGACTTGTCCAGGCAGTAGCTGGTGAGGACCCTAGCCCACTAAGGCCCTGTGTCTCCATAAGCTGTCCTTTCTGGGGATGTTAAGAAAAGGAGAGGAGGTCTTGCACAATTGATTTATTAAAGAGGAAAAGGATAACCATCCTGAGAGATTTTAAAGGCAGAGCAGAAAAATAGTTAAAAACTAAGACCTAAAAAATTGCTGCCAGATAGCTGTCGAGGGAGACCCCTTAAGAAGACAAAGAAGGCAAATATCTGCCTGTGAGCTGTTTGGTGTGACTGGTGACATATTGGAGGAAGTATAAATGCACTGGGTGACTTATGGGAATGCTGAAAAAATTTGAGTAACGTCTAGGTAGAATGTGCAACAGAAACCATTACCAGGGCGAGCGCGGGTAGCTCACGCCTGTAATTTCAATAGTTTGTGAGGCCAAGGCGGGTGGATCACCTGAGGCTGGGAGTTTGAGACCAGCCTGACCAACATGGAGAAACCCCATCTCTACTAAGAATACAAAATTAGCCAGGGATGGTGGCTCATGCCTGTAATCGCAGCTACTCGGGAGGCTGAGGCAGGAGAATCGCTTGAACCTGGGAGGCAGAGGTTGTGGTGAGCTGGTATCGTGCCATTGCACTCCAGCCTGGGCAACAAGAGCAAAACTCTGTCTAAAAAAAAAAAAAAAGAAAGAAACCATTATCTAACCTAGCAGTTTTAAACAAATAACGGAGTAAATTGCTAGAAAACCCTGGGCCAGAATGGAGTTTCTTATTCTTCGATTTCATTGCTCAGACCTTGTGGGGAATGAGGTTGAGAAAGGGAGACTTCATTCCAATCGGGTTTCTGGTTCTGTAAATTCAGAACAACGGGGTTGCTTAATCCTGTGCTGTATCTTCCCCTTGAAGATTTCCAGCAAGGCAAGTGCTCCTCTGAGAAGTTCTCTTGCTCTAGTTTTTGATCCCTTTCTTCCTGACCGTGAGGGCATGTTGAGAACAGCCTGGTGGGTAGCAGGGAGGCTGCGCCCAGTCCCCAAGGGTGCAGGCGAGCCCAGGGACACTGGGCACCACTCAGCAGAGAGGGGCTCCGCTCGTCTGAGCATGCCCGCCGGCAACTGAAAGGTGCCTTGGACTGCTTGGGCGACAAGAAGTAGCTTGCTTGCAGAGAGGGATATTTTCAGCATAGTGCTGAGGAAATTCACCCTATATTAACAAGAAGATTGGGCTGCATAGTGTAAAAGCTAGGATGGCCCTGGTGTTTTCTAGGTAACAGGCTGAACATGTTCACTGCTTAGAAAATACTTCAATCAGCCACAGCTCTTTCCTGACAGTACCATTGACTGAGCTCCGGAAAAATAAGGAAGGATATGGATGGGATATTGTGAGTGCCAAGAGATTCCCCTTCCAATTTAGTATTGCTTTCCTTGTGTTTGGGTTTGTATTAGAAAAACAAGCCAGCCAACCATGACTGCTGACTCCATCAATCCAGAACTATACTGGTAAACACTTGAAATTCACCCTTTGCGGTAAAGGAAGTTTAAAAAAAAAAAAAGCAACAACTGTTTGCCTCTTCTCTTGGTAACATCTAGTCTGTGCTGGAAAACTCCATTACTCTCAAGAAATATGCAGGATAATCATGTGTTTTTCTAAGCTGATTTTATTACTTTAACCCAGGAGCCTCTGTGACATAGATCACAGAGTCATGGCAGTGATTGGGCTGTCTGGGTGGGCATGAGTGTTCAGTGTGTGTGTGTGTGTGTGTGTGTGTGTGTGTGTGTGTGTGCCATTTTCCCTAATTATTACAGCATAACTTCCTCCTTGCTTTACCAGACTAAATCTCGACAATGAAGCATGATGTGTAAACTTCTCTTATATTTGCTCTTTCCAGTTCTAGGAAAAATCCGAACTGCAGTGGGCAGTGCCCAACTTCTCATGGCCCAGAAATTCTACCAGTTCAGAGAACTGTGTGAAGAAAACCTGGTAGGTAACATGTCTTTCTACAATTTCCCTGCTAGCGCCATGAGAAGAACGTGTCACCAGGACTGGCCCAACTAAAGTAAAACTGATTTTGAACCAAGTCAAGGTCCACTGGAGTCTCTCACTTGGAACAGAGAATTTTCAGATGAATCTTATTTCCCAATTGTCTTAAAATATTTATTTTTCACTTAAATGATAAATAAAGTGAAGAAAAAATTCAATCAAGTTAAAACTATTTCCTGCTTTTTTTGTAACTGAAAATTTTCCATTTTCCTGACTTTCCTGTGACATCTCTGATTTTATTATTCTTACCAAAATATGAAGCAGCCTTATATTTCAAAAATAATATCAGCCCAAAAAACCATTTTGGATAGTGATTTTCTTTCTAAAATAATAGTCAATGACTATATCCTAATCTGAGTTCTCTGTTTCAATTCAAGAGCCAGAAGTCAAGGGCATCACAAAGCATAGATTTGAACTCCCTGAGACAAATGAAGAATTCATCCTTCTTAGACATGCAAAAACAAAGCAAAACAGGCTGGGTGCAGTGGCTCACGCCTGTAATCCCAGCACTTTGGGAGGCCAGGACAGGCGGATCACCTGAGGTCAGGAGTTTGAGACCACCCTGGCCTAGAAGGTGAAACCCCGTCTCTACTAAAAATACAAAAATTAGCCGGCCGTGGTGGTGGGTGCCTGTAATCCCAGCTACTCAGGAGGCTGAGGCAAGAGAATCACTTGAACCTGGGAGGCGGAGGTTGCAGTGAGCCAAGATCATGCCATTGCCCTCTAGGCTGGGAGACAGAGTAAGATTCTGTCTCAAAAAAAAAAAAAAAATCTACAAGTGTAGCTTTTATTTCTCAATTTTTGGTCAAGCTAGATCTAAAACAAAGGACATGAAAAGCAACTTGTTTACATTGTGGCAAGTAAAAACAATTATTTGCAATTTAAATGACTTAAAATATGATCTTAGAGGTTTTTTGTTTTTCTTTTATCCCAACAATTGACAGGCATGATTTCGGAGTTTTAACCACTTCTTGTTAACAAGGAGAAATGTAGACTGAAAGAAATTTATGTAGACAGGGATCAACCAAGAGAAAATATAAAGAATGGAAAAGCTGGTAGTCTCCACTCCTCTTTTCTTTCTGTAATCTCTCTTTATTTACAGGGCTATTCCTGAACCCTGCCCAATACACACAAATTTAAAATTAATTTTCCCCTCTCTCAGAAAAAGTAAACTCACCCTTCTTCCAATTTTTCAGAAATTTATTGTGGTATGTGAGATCATTTGTATTAGTAAATTTATTTGTAAGTGAATTCAGACTGGGCTCTATGGCTCTCGCCTGTAATCCCAGCACTTTGTGAAGCCAAGTCGGGTGGATCACCTGAGGTCAGGAGTTCAAGACCAGCCTGGCCAACATGATGAAACTCCATCTCTACTAAAAATACAAAAAATTAGCTGGGCATGGTGGTAGGCGCCTGTAATCCTAGCTACTCAGGAGTCTGAGGCAGGAGAATCACTTAAACCCAGGAGGCAGAGGTTGCAGTGAGCCAAGATTGCACCACTACACTCCAGCCTGGGCCACAAGAGTGAAACTTCGTCTAAAAAAAAAAAAATGAATTCAATCCAACAAATATTCTTTATTTATTTTTTTATTATTATTATTTTTTGAGACGGAGTCGTGCTCTGTCACCAGACTGGAGTGCAGTGGCACAATCTCTGCTCATTGCAACCTCTGACTCCCTGGTTCAGGTGATTCTCCTGCCTCAGCCTCCCAGGTAGCTGGGATTACAGGCACACGCCACCACGCCCAGCTAATTTTTTGTATTTTTAGTAGAGACAAGGTTTCATCATGTTGGCCAGGATGGTCTTGATCTCTTGACCTCATGATCCGCCTGCCTCTGCCTCCCAAAGTGCTGAGATTACAGGCATGAGCCACTGTGCCCGGCCCAGTCCAACAAATGGGCCAGGTACAGAACTGCTAATTTGCAAACTTGCTAATGGGTCACAGATCTTAATTAACATGATTCTCTGTGCTCTAAATATAAGAAAGCTTATGTAAAGCCATATTGCTCAAATATGTACGTGAGGAATAGGAACATGAGGAAGTCAACGTGTACATGATACAGGGACAACAACACACGTTGTTAAAAGAAATATACGATGAGCAAGTTGTGAAGAAGAATGCAAACAGTGTACAAATTTTAAAGATGAAATTGTAGATAAAAGTTTTGGCCAGGTGCAGTGGCTCACACCTGCAATCCCAGCACTTTCGGAGGCCGAGGCGGGCGGATCATTTGAGGTCAGGAGTTTGAGACCAACCCGTCTAACTTGGTAAAATCCCGTCTTGACTAAAAATACAAAAATTTAGCTGGGCATGGTGGATGGGTGCCTGTAATCCCAGCTACTCAGGAGGCTGAGGCAGGAGACTCACTTGAACCTGGGAGGTGGAGGTTACAGTGAGCCAATATCGCACCATTGCACTCCAGCCTGGGCAACAAGAGTGAAATTCCCTCTCAAAAAAAAAAAAACAAAAAACAGTTTTGAAAATTTTGCAGATTTTTTTTTTTTTGGGGATGGAGTTTCACTCTTGTTGCCCAGGCTGGAGTGCAGTGCGCGTGATCCCGGCTCGCTGCCATCACCACCTCTCGGATTCAAGTGATTCTCCCGTCTCAGCCTCCCAAATAGCTGGGATTACAGGCGCCTGCCACCCCATCAGGCTAATTTTTTGTGTTTTAGAAAAAGAAAGGAAAAGAGAAAAGAAAACACTGCAGTGTACCTAAATTGTCTGATTCCACTGAACTATCATTTCATACATTGAGGTACTGAAACAATTTAACCAATAGGCCCAGTGACCTCAAGACGTCATTGGATTTCAAAATATGTCTAGTTTAGTTTTAGTTACCAATAAAATAAGGCCAAATATATTGTGAGATCATCAAACTATATTTGAGAACCACTTTGTCAAAGCTTGTATCTGTCTATTCTGGAAAACTAAATACTGAGAAACACTTTTTTTTTAAGTTTACCAAATCAGAATACTACAGAGAAACATTTTCATTAATTCGGACATTGATAGAATAGGTTTTAATACTGAATCAAGCACAAACTTTAAAATTTATTTCTTCTAATGAACTTTAGAACTGTTGAGCACTTTGGGGACTATAAATTTATAAATACATCTATTTATGTATTTTTGGGATGGAATGTCGCTCTTGTCACCCAGGCTGGAGTGCAATGGCGCGATCTTGGCTCACCGCAACCTCTGCCTCCCAGGGTCAAGCGATTCTCCTGCCTCAGCCTTCCAAGCTGCTGGGATTACAGGTGTGGGCCACCACGCCCAGCTTATTTTTGTATTTTTAGTAGAGATGGGGTTTCACCATGTTGGCTAGGCTGGTCTCAAACTCCTGACCTCAGGTGATCCACCCGCCTTAGCCTCTCAAAGTGCTGGGATTACAGGCGTAAGCCACTGTGCCCAGCCTTTATTTATTTTTATTTTGAGCTAGGCCAATAATACTCGTGCTTAAAAGGACTTAAAACGTCTTTATGATTTTGATGGTCATCAACCTTGCACTTTCCAAAATTCTGACATCATTTTTATTAGGGGTTAGTTTTAAAGTATATACTGGCCTCATGGTATTATAGGACATGGAGTTTCACAGTCTATCCAATTGCCTGAAATACCAAGAGGTCACCAAAACAGATACCAGCTAGGATCTCTTGACATATGGAGGCTGCCACCCATCTAACCGTGAATGCCTTTAGCTACTGCTGCCGGTAGTGATGAACAAAGGCTATGACATTTTCAGACTCCTAGCTGGGTTTTTTCTGGTTTAGAGCGTATAAATTCAGGTTCATGCATTCTGTTATCAGGGATATGTGGATGGGGCAAAGAAAGTCAATGCTGAAACACTAAAGAATGTTTGCTAATTATTACTTAGCAAATGGGCCATTTCAGACATATAGATATATGTATGTAGAGATAATGTGTTCTCACGTTTGCTGTATTACGTTATAGTCAATTTAAAATGAATAAATTTCCAAATGATTTTGTCAAAGCAGTCATATGATAAAATTACTTCCTATGGTAAAATTACTTTCTGTATTAGTAAACATCTTAATTATTAAGCATATAGTGCTTTGAAAATCCAATATTTTATTACTAATCATTTGTTTACCCTAATGTTTTACTTAACATGAATATTTAAACTAATCTTATTTTCGATTCCTTATCTGTTCTCTGGATAAATTGTATGGCATGTAGTCGAATATCAACTCTAATAGTAACATACTCCATATTTTTTTCAAAGATGATATTTTGATTTAAATATGATGTTTTAAAATGCATCCTGTAGTAGATCATACATTCTGGGATTTTTCATGTATTTAGACCCTTCCCCCATACCATATTGAATTGATAGATGTGGTATCACAGCAGAAGAGTTTTACAACCTTGACATTTGAGAATCACTGACTCCAACGGATGAGTGTATAAAATTACCATTTGTAACCTCCCTTAACTCCTGTCTGAAAACCAAAAGGAACTCATCCTCCTTATGTTGTTTGAAATATTTGAAAATGCCTCTTTGGCCCTGTACTTGTCAAGAATTGCCTCTAAAGCATGAATGTTTTTCTTTCTCTTGTGCAGAATCCTAATGCTCATCCAAGACCCACCTCCCAGGATTTGGCAGGGTTTTGGGACATGCTGCAGTTGTCCATAGAAAATATTAGTATGAAATTTGATGAACTTCATCAGTTAAAGGCCAATAATTGGAAACAGATGGATCCTCTTGACAAGAAGGTAGAACAATGTAGATTTTGTATGGTTCATTTAAAAACCTGCACAAACACTGGACAGTCTAAATAGGCTTCTGCATTCAGTCCTGCTGTTTACAATGTGAAATGGAGCTGATCTCATATTAATTTCATTGTAATGACAATGTTTACATAATAATCATTTGGGATATTATCTGTAATATGTTTCAGGCATATTTTTAAAGAAAAACCTGTCTTTGTGAATTGGAAAATGGGAATGTGGCGTTTTTTGTTAATTAAACTTTAAGTTAAATCATTTTAGTCACTGGAAGGAACTGCCTCCATTTTGCTTTTTAAACTAAAATAAATGACATCTTCAGTGCATGAATCCGTAGAGCAAGAGTTCAACTTCCTTACACCCCTAGGATGTGTTTTCAAGAAAAATAGGATGCCCTGAAAAATAACTGACTTTGATAATCATTTCATAAATATAGTAATAAAGACATTACTGTTGTTCAAGCCTAAAAATATATACCATAAAGTTTCACAGTAATTACATAAATGTTGGGAATTTTTTTTTTCAAAAGAGTTTTGCTTTTGGTTGATTTGCCTTGGGGAATATTGCTGACTGGGGTCCGCATGCAACAGTTTAGAAATAAAGACTTAAATTCTTTTACTTTAATTAATTAACTGTAATTTTCACATTTGATTATGGTGTTCCACCAGGCTCACACAGGTATCCAATGTCCAGCTTCCCAGGCTGGCCTGTCAAACATGACTTTTTTAACTCTTTGCTTTACTATGACCTCAGGTCAAATAGTTCCAAAAAAGTCAACCTCTCAAAATTAGGAATGGCTGTTCCCTTGAAATGCTGGTGACCCTGTTCTTTTCAGGTCCCCTCACCTATCAGAGAGCTAACAGCAATCTAATCCATTCTGCTGCCGCATATCACGTTTTCAGGGTTCTTGAGGTCAATGGGCTCCCAGGAAAAATCCAGTCCCAAGAGACCATCTGTGACAGGAGGGTGATGCTCTCATCACTGTCCTCCATTTCCACTTCTGTCACCATCAAAATGGGGTCGTAGCGTTAAGTTGGAAAGTATTGTTGATGTACATGTGGCCTCTCACTTGGGAAGCCAAACATTTGCACCCAATCTAGTTTTCGTTAAACTGTGTTTAAAACTATATGCTAGATAAGCTTTAAATCAGTGTTATTTTAAGAAAACACTACAAATGTACATGCACTTGTAATTTAGTTTTCAGAGCTGATCCATCTACTTTCTCATTCATTGATTAAAAAATAAATAAATAATCGGCCAGGCGCAGTGGCTTACGCCTGTAATCCCAGCACTTCGAGAGGCCGAGGTGGGCAAATCATGAGGTCAGGAGATTGAGACCATCCTGGCTAACACAGTGAAACCCCATCTTTACTAAAAATACAAAAAAAAAAAAAAAAAAAATTAGCTGGGCGTGGTGGCATGAGTGATAGTCCCAGCTACTCAGGAGGCTGAGGCAGGAGAATCGCTTGAACCCAGGAGGCAGAGGTTGCAGTGAGCCGAGATCATGCCACTGCACTCTAGCCTGGGTGACAGAGCAAACCTTTGTCTCAAAAAATAAAAATAAATAATAATAATCATTGTTGGCTGGGCGCAGTGGCTCGTGCCTGTAATCTCAGCACTTTGGAAGCCCGAGGATTCCAGGAGTTCAAGACCAACCTGGGCAACATGGTGGAATTCAGTCTCTACAAAAAATACAAAAATTAGCTGGGTGTGGTGGTGCACATTTGTAGTACCAGCTACTTGGGAGGCTGAGGTGGGAGGATTGCTGAACTTGGAGAGTTGTTTGATTCTGCAGTGAGCAGAGTTTGATTCTGCAGTTTGATTCTGCACTGCACTCCAGCTTGGGTAACAGAGCGAGACCTTGTCTCAGTAATAATAATAATCATAATCATTATTTAAAAAACCAAAATGTATAAGGAAAGGAAAATAACTAAAAAATATCCAATATTCATATTTCTAAAAATATCCACTGAGTTATTCCACGATGAAGATTTAAAGTGTCCAAAAGAAGTGATGCGAAGAATTGATATTTACATAGTAAATCGTTCGTTAGCTTCATTTTTAAGTTTTTTAATGATCTTTGTCTGTGAGCTTTTCATCACCCCATGAACCTGAGGGGAAAAATGAATGAGTACAGTCAGAGTTGGTAGAATATAGTCTGCACTCCAGGCTCTCCTTTTTTCTCTTTTAAGCCACACAGACTCCACCTTAGGCAGCCGGTGGGGCAACTCCAGGGTGAAAAGTTGAACCAGGCACTTGCCCTGGCAAGCAGAGAGGAATTGCTGTGCTGAGCATTGGTGTTAACACACAGAGTGCCCTTTGGAGAATCACCTAATCTATATTTTAAGATAATGTTCTCACTTCGTTTTATGAGAATGGAGGGTATTTTATTTAAAATGATAACATCAGATTTATGTGCACCCTTTCACAGTCTACAACTTCAGCCTTCTTTCCTTAAAAATCCTTTGTGGTCTAGATGCCATTCTTTCCCGCTGCATTTTTTTTTTTTAATGCCAAAGAGGTGACTGTCTTTTGTTTTTGCAGTGGCATTGAAAATATCTGCCCGTTTCATAGCGTGCTGCTGATAAGAGGAATGACCTCTTTCATCCTGTGTTCACTTTTCATGGCACAGTTTCTGCCCCTGTGATTGGAATTGTCTCCTGGGCTACCACCGTCATCCCGAGGCTCCTAGTCAGAGTCACCTTGGAACTGACTCCACTTCTCTAGTATAGGAAATATCAGTGGCCTCCCTCTCCTGTGACCCTGCATATTGTATATTGCTTGTGTGTTCGTATGTGGTGTGCAGAAGGCTCTAACCTGGTGTAGCACCAGCAAAGCTAAAGAACACAATCTGATACCTCTTCTTCCTCCTTTGGTTAGTTAGGTTTGGTGGGAAGGGCGGGGGTGTGGGCCGGGGACAGGGCAGAGATGTTTTTAAGCTCTGAACCAAGCTTGCACCCGGTGACTTGCGTCCTTAGAGGGGAAGCAGAGTTCTAAGATGCTGCTGCAGTCGCTGCTTCCTGGCCCATCTCTGGCACCGGGAGGAGTCTGGAGTCTCCAGAGAAAACCACACTCAATGTGCTGGGAGCCGGAGGCTTTCCACCAGGGGCCTTTAAAATACCCACTTCCTTCTCTTGGAGACCTAGTTCTGCAACCCAGCCTTACCCTGGGCCTTAAGCTTACCGGGATTTTTTTTATTTTTTCTGCATCTTTTGACTACCCAAGCCAGAATAATGAAGAAAAAAATAGATACGCAGTGTGCAGATCAGAACTAACCACCCCTAGGTAAAAAATGTGTGTTCTAACTACTGACCTATCCCAGTTTTTCCCAAGCTTGTCCTGAGAAGCTGTGTAATGTCCTGAACCTTCTGCTTTGATCAGGAGAGAAGGGCCCCTCCTCCAGTGCCAAAGAAGCCGGCGAAGGGCCCCGCGCCGCTGATCCGGGAGCGCTCGCTGGAGAGCTCGCAGCGTCAGGAGGCCCGCAAGCGCCTGATGGCCGCCAAGCGCGCCGCGTCCGTCCGCCAGAACTCGGCCACCGAGAGCGCCGAGAGCATCGAGATCTACATCCCCGAGGCGCAGACCCGGCTCTGAGCGCCCTGCAGCCCGGCCGCCGCCGCCGCCAAGTATCTGTCCCCTCCTCCCCCCATCACCCCTCTGCCGGCTCCCTCTTCCCCTCCGAGCCCGTCTGTTTCCGAGCTCAGTGACTTCCACTGTCGTGGTGTAGTTGTCCATCTCGCAGGAGCCGCTCCCCAGTCCCCCCGAAACCCCCCACTTCCCGGACCCATTTGCCCATCTTCTTCACCGAGCTTCGCCCCCTGTCCTGATGCCGTCACCCTGCCTCATACTGAGATCCAACCCTTTATTTTCTGGGCAAAGCCAAACCCACCTGTGTAGAAGTGACGCCTTTAGGTCACCCGCCATCCTCAGTTCTCTCGAGCTAGTCTGTTCAGCAATATAAAACCATAGGGTATTTCAGAAATCTAGTATCACAGGTTGATCCTTTAGGACTTACCGTCTTCCACATGAAAGAAACTAGGCCTCTGATTCCCTTTATTTCCCTTAAATGGTTATTCTTTTTAAAAAGCAGATGGGGCACTTTATTTCCAACCTCAGCAATCACACCATCTCACTGGAATCCATGAGGGACACAGAGAGAAAGGACCAAGCCTGGCCTGGGGGTGGGGGACCTGGATGTGTAGCAAGGATGGGAGAAGCGAAATCGGCAGGTGCTGGGGGCACCTGCACACTCACAGCTGCACAAACTGCCTCACTGTTACTTCATCAATCACAGCTTCAAATGTTTCAATCAGCAGAAGATTGTAAATTCGATCTTTCAGGGAAATTAATCTATTCTGAAAGGCAATAACATGAAGCAAGGCAAAGGAGGCACTGATGGTTTAGGATACAACATAAGGGATTTTTTTTTTGTCCTATTATTAAGAAAATCTAGACCTGAAATGTTTTCTCAGCTCTTATTGTACTGTGTATATTTATATTGTTGTCGTGGCGGCTGTTTTTAAAGAGAAAGTGTCGGTTCTATTAATTTGTTAGCGTCCATCCAGGTGGGCCTATCTGATTCCACATGTAAAAGTATGTATCTGCTTATAAAGTGCTGTAAATGGCAGCAAAGCTGTTTTCAGCGAAGAGTTTAGGTTTTTCTACCATCCCTTTGAATGCTACACATCCGTCTGTTTTAACCAAATAGTTCATATTTCAAATCTATTTTCTCCTTTCGCCTCCTCTCACCACTACAGAGTCCAGTAGTACCTAGCATAGGATTCTGACCTATGTCAAATGGCTAAAGTAAATTTTTACCCCAATAGACATGCTGCCTCAATCAAAAGAGCTGCCACTGTCATCTTGAGGTTCCAGGTAGTGAGAGAAGAAATTTGACCTGCGAGAGTCAACAGCCATGAAGAGGTGGGGGAAGTCATGATTCATAAACACTGAAAGAAATCAAGGCTTTTGGCAGAGAGTGTTGATTTAGATTTTAGACATGTTGATGGACAGTATGCATCAGTGTCTAGCTGAAGTTGTCTTTAAATGCCCTTACTCGTTGAAGTTTAAACACTTAGGATGTGGCAATCTTAAGTATCACTGGCGTTTTATGTCCAGCTCACATCCTAAAGCATTAGAAATTAAAAATGAAAGACTTTTAGAAACCTACATCAAATATGCTTGCACCAGAGAAGCTTTTTAAAGGAATACACTCTCATAGCCAGGTGCTAATTTAATTTTACTTATGAAATTAAGAGAGGTGATGGGTTCTGGCAACTAATATTTTCACGGATATATTCTAAAACCACTAGAGAATTCGCTACCTCTCAGAGCCATCAATGCTTTGAGCTACCTTTATAAACAGGGCACAAATGTTTACTGCTGTGGTTTACCAGAAAAGGGCTACTCACTTATTTTAAAACAAACCAATCAACTTTTAACTAGGGTGCACAAAGCTCTTTGAGTGCTTTGTGAAATTGGAGCATACAGAGATTTTGAGCTTCAAGTATTTGCTAGTTTAAAAAGAATACACCTTTACTTTACCTTGTAGCAGCAATGAAAAGTCACACAAAGCTTGCATCGAGTAGGGCCAACTGCCACTTGGGTAGCCTATGGTCATATTCAATACTGAAAATGACTTGGAACTCACAGATTATTAACATGAAAGAAGCAGCGTTCATCCCGAGACCCATGCTCACAATTACAGCTCCGTGCCCTGAGGTAGAGTTAAGATTTGGATTAAGAAATAGATTTCTAATATGATTCAAGATCATCCTACAATATTTTCTTTGGAAACTGATTTAGCCCAGGATATTTTAAAGAGAGACAAGAGAAGGCGTATTTATCTTGTCTAAGTGAATGGTATTTGTATATTCATAAGCTATTTTTGGTAAGAATTTTAAATCTTTTAGCTCAAGGCCTGCAGGGCATCATGACCTTTGCCTTCCTTGAAAAGACAATTTGAATTGTACAAACACTTTATAAAAAGCTAATTATTGATGTTAGAACATGACCCCACACAATGCTGCTTGACCCCCTGAAACTGACATTCATGAGCATAACCTTTGTTACATTGTTCTTTTTGATGTAATTTGTAGAAATGTTTTTTAGTTCATAATGGAAAATGTATGTACCCTGAAAAATTACTTATTTTGTTTAACTTTGGTATAAAGGCGTTGGGCATTTTCTTGGGGAGGGGGGATTACAAAAGAAGTTTGTCCCCCACATCAAAAAACGTTCAAAGAAATTAAGTATTTATTATATTTTTTGCAGATGTTTCCATACAATTCACATAACCTTTTTGTAAAGAGAGATGAAGAAATGGATTAAAGATTTTTAATATTTGAAATGGTAAATAGAACTAATTTATTTGTAATATATTTCCATTATTTATAGATGTTTCCTTAATGTTTTCCTGTGCATTACCACTTTAATTTAAGCCTTATCCTTGTGAATTTACCATTTCTTTTTTAAAACATGTCTAGATGCATATTTTAAATAACTGGAATGTAAATCACTAGCATATCTGAATTCCCAAATGTAATTTTTAAAAATTATTTTGGTTTGGAAAAAAAAAGATTCATTTGAAAGCCTTCAGATGGAGGGGTGGGGAACATTTTTATGGCTTTATGAATTGGAATTTCGTAGGCTTATTTACCTAGATTGTGTGTGAACAAAAAAAAATATTGTAAATAGATGAATGTTTCCCATAATGTAAAAAGAAGAAATTAATAAAATAATTAATGCACTGCTTTCGGGTCTGTGTGTTTTTACTACAGAGTCCCACTTCTTCCCAAATATAACTCATTGTCTTTTGAGGGGAATACTTACGCAATTAAAAAGCGTATCATTCTAACTCTCACTGTACGGCATGCGTGCTATTTATTGCTGATGAGGTAGGGACAACTCACATCCTGTTTAAAGGGGTTTCAATACCGAAGAACTAAAAATTTACTCTGATAATGCCACTCATGAAGTTTCATGTCAGAAGCTGATGATTGCTGTCTATTTTATAAAGGGGTGATGAGCCTTTCAAATGTGCAAATTTATGTCAATTTTACCTACTTTGACTTCTCTGCATACATTTCATCTACTTTGTTTCCTACACAGCTCTCAAATGTAGGGAAAATCAGAAAAATGCCATGTGGCTTTCATTCTATCCTTGCAATAATGAAAACCTGTGCCTCACAGAGGTTTAGTGACTTGCCCAATGTGACACAATTATTAAAAGACAGATTTAAGCCCAGAATCCAAGGCTTTGTTCAACTCCTTTGGTGCCGTCTCTGTCATTCTTGCCACATTAAATCTTGGTAGTTATTTGCCATTGTCAACTTAATCTGGTTTTCATTTAGGTCATATTTGTAAACCTTACTTTATATTAAAAAAAAAAAAAAAACACAAATTTGGCCAGGTACAGTGCCTCAAGCCTGTAATCCCAACACTTTGGGAGGCTGAACGGGCAAATCACCTGAGGTCAGGGGTTTGAGACCAGCCTGGCCAACATGGTGAAACCCTGTCTCTACTAATAATACAAAAATTAGCCGGGCATGGTGGCACATGCCTAGCTACACGGAAGCTGAGTGAGGCAGAAGAAGTACTTGAACCCAAGAGGCGGAGGTTGCAATGAGCTGAGATCACACCACTCCACTCCAGCCTGGGCGACAGAGTGAGACGCTCTCTCAAAAAAAAAAAAAAAAAAAATACAAACTGACCCTCAGCAAGGATAAATTTGAATGTTTTATGATGTGGACTTGCACTTATTTGTTCTCTGAAAATGCCACAACTCTAAAACGTGTTTCCACAGTGCTTCCTCCCAATTCCCACCCACTTTTCACCTGCATGCAACAATCTTGGAAATTAGTAAGCACATGAGCCACTTTTTCTGATTTTTATACATAAGCAAAACCTATGCCAGTCACCAGAATAACACACTGTACTTTTGAAACTGCTTTGGAAGAGGAATAATCAAGTGACTGAATCTCTGTGAGGTTACAAAGGCCTCATTACTTTGGTTCATGCACTGACTATTCATGTAGTCTGAACCGTGATTGTACTTTCTGCCTTTTCACAAATTAATTCTTCTGTTTCGTTGGGGTTCTTTAAACATTTTAGCTAATCACAAAACAAAATGAATTAGCTTTTGTATGTAGAAATCAGAATTTCAGTGAAGCTATTTCCCGTATTACAGAGTCCACACTCCAAATAAAAATGTTATTTAGGTTTTATATAGAAATTGAACAAAATTGTTTGTTCTAAACATGACTTTTCTTTTTATATCTTTGAAATCCACCCCTTGAGAATATAAACTGATTTTCCTTTAAATAAACAACATCTTTAAAACCATAGTGTCTGAATGTGTTCATTCTCGAATGCCGTTGATACTAAAGGGTGCTGAAATTTACCTCACGTTTTCTCAATAGGCTGTTTGACTTGCAGCTAAGCCAAGATCAGATCAACTCATTTTGCAAACTAGTGGCCCTGTCTGAAAACCCTCCCTCAGTTCTAACTCAATTGCCAGCACAAGTTTACTTACAATGACTGTAAGTCACTCATCTTCTCCCATAAAGCATAGACAGGGGAGATAACGTGTTACCTCCACGTCCTATGCTCTCCTCTGGGCTTACTGCTGTCCCAGGAAGGCATCATCAAAAAATCACAGAAATTCAAAACCCCAGTGTGATTCCTGATTTTTGTGTCTCGGTTTAGACAGCCAAGGGATTATTTCTAGAAGTCTTCTTTGTAAATGAGCACATGCCTCAACTTAGAGAAAACGGCTGAGAGCAAGCAAACATTTTCATAAATGCCAATTCAAGCTCTGGCATGCAGCTGACTGAACTGTGGCTATTCATGGGACGAAACACTTTCACTAATGCTGATTACGATTGCCACGTTCCCTCTTCACACTTCTTGTCTGTCTTCTTGAAGGCTAATTTCATCTGGAAACTTGGTAGGTAAATTAGTGTTATTAGCAATCTTCTTTTGAGATCTCAATGAAGAGGTTCTTCAAGTGAATAACTCTTTCCTTTCACTTTGGAAAAGGAGAAGTAGGAGCAAATAGGGTCTGCATTTTCTCTTCTGTTACAGAGGGGAAACTGCATTCTTCCTGTTGACGACTCAAGATCATAAGCAACAATTTCAGATTTCTGTAGTCTTGAATCCAGATGCTTTTACTGCTTCTGAGGACCAATGCTCTACAAATAACTATTCCAGTGTAGCTACCCTTCAGAGATTTGCGTAGTTTTCAGTTGATTAACACTTCCTTCTTTCCCTGAGCAGTTTCAATTATTGAAAGTAAACAGAAAGATCTAAGGAGCTGGAAGATACAATAGATGGCCCCATAAGGTATTGTCGAAGGAGCATCTCCCCAGGTTTAAATAAAAAATTCTACTAACTGAAAAAGGGAGGGTTCATTTTAGAAGATTTTTATGTGTGTGTGTGTGTATGTGTGTGTCTTAGGGAATAACTCCTGCTGTAGGAAAATATGTACTGCTGTATGTGACATTTTTTAAAAAAAATACCAGATTTGTCACACCATTTCCTTTCTAGAATAAAATCTAATGTGCTTTATAACCTCAGTAAATATGATGTTTGTCTGTAATTTCCAAGTGAGAGAAGCAGCAAATTTCAAAGGTAGAACTTGAGCAAAAGTGAAAAGGGGATAGTTTAAATAATTTACCCTTAGATTCCTTTCCTGTTTGGTTTAACTTAACATATTTCCTGAGAAGCCCATCCTCCTCAACATGCTCCTTTGCTGACGAGGGGTTGACTTTTTCTCTTCTCTTCAGCCTGGCTGCTGGCCGGAGCAATACCTGGGAGGTCTTGGTGAGCCTGGCACTTCCAACATTGAGTTTGGCAAACATGAAAGCAACTCAAGGGCTCCTGAACTTTTTCTTAACATTAGTCAAGCAAGGTAATGAGCCTGGAATGACTGAAGAGGGATCCTTTCCAAGGAGCTGGTGCCTGTGTGTCTAATTTTAAGTTAATGCACCAAGGATACCTTGACCAAGTCATTCAAAATGAAATCCAGGAAGTCTTACAGAGAGAGTGAAAATGGATCAATAGTTTGGCACACTGGAACAGTGGAGAGGTGTTGGCACAGGAAAATGGGGATTTCCAAACTGAATTCAAGTGAGGGTTGAGCACTTCGTCAATAGTGGTGTCGTGGGGAATAATTATTTAGATAAATCTGGCTAATTCTGCAGACAAAGAAAGAAAGGAAAACACGCTACCAAGAGGACCTAAGATGTTTTGGCATCAGCGTATTCAGAGATCCATCAGTGGCCGGGCGCGGTGGCTCACGCCTATAATCCCAGCACTTTGGGAGGCCGAGGTAGGTGGATCATGAGGTCAAGAGATCGAGACCATCCTGGTCAACATGGTGAAACCCCGTCTCTACTAAAAATACAAAAATTAACTGGGCGTGGTGGCGCACACTTGTAGTCTCAGCTACTCGGGAGGCTGAGGCAGGAAAATTGCTTGAACCCAGGAGGCGGAGGTTGCGATGAGCCAAGATCACGCCAATGCCCTCCACCCTGGGTAACAAGAGCGAAACTCCGTCTCAAAAAAAAAAAAAAGATCCAACAGTGGCTAAAGTGATCATGTTCTCAGTGGTAGTTCATTTGAAGATAGGATGAGGAGGCCAACGACCAACTATTCCTCTAGCAAAGACAACACATTAGAGTTGAGTTAAATATTCAACTGAGAGAATTTGGGTTAAATATTAAATAAATGCTTACCTAAAAGAAAACACAGGTCTCAACAGCCATGGGAAACTCAACAGACCTCCTGAGAGAAGTCCTTCTGACAGAACTGTGTCACTGGGACGAGCCTCATTAAGAGGGCAGGTCTTCCACGACTATTAGTATTTGTCTGTTGGATGGGAGCTGCATAAAAGACAGGCTCCCTACTCCATGATCCCTGTTGGCTTCACCCCAAAGTAGTGATTCCCCAGTAACTCTAGAGTCACAAAGACACAGGGAAAGACCTGATATACTCCACCAGACACACCCAGGTGTCATTTTGATTATCACATTCTGGCTTGGGGTCAGATAGGAAAGCATTGTCATGGGCTTATAAGATGGTTACAGATATTCCCAGCGTTTATCTTGGAAGCTTGACTCACTCTCTCACCAGCCTCAAAGCTTTGCCTAGCAGGTTGAGGGCCATTCTGTAAGCGGGTAAGAGCCTAGATTTGAAGCCAGACTACCTGGTTTGATCCCAGCTCTACCCTTTACTAGCTGGTTTTTTTGGCAAGTAATTTCATCTCTCTGTGCCTCAGTTTCCCCATCTGTACAATTAGGATGAAAATAGTACCCATTTCTTATAGAGTTCTTATAAGAATTAAATGAATTAATCTATGTAAAGCTCTTAAACCAATCCCAGGTACATGGTCAGCACGGAATAAATGTTAAATGTCACTATTATTACTATACATTTGTGCCCTGGTTGGATGTTTTATGTGTATTCTGTAGCTCAATTCTTATGATAACCCTGTGCTATAAGGTGGTCACTACAAGTGAGTTGCAGAGGTCTTAGGGAAGCTCCCAAGGTTCCTGGCAAGTGACAGAGCTAATATTTGAATTCGTTCTGACACCAGATCTTTTGTTCATACATGTGTGCTATATGCAAGACAAAGCAATTTATTTGATGTGTCTTTCTGCTGATAAAAAGTACACATGAAATTTTTAAAGACAACAACAGGGTTGACAATGACAGGAGAGCCACTTTACACTCTGCTCGTTTGCTGTGATACTGAACATCTTTGACCAGTTTATTGTACGTACATCCTGTATATTTATTATACGTATATCCTTTCACATTTATCTATGAATATGCAAATGTGTATGTAATTTTTTCCTACAAAATGGTAGCACGCTACACACATTCGCTTTACTGTTTGCCTTTTTTATTTTGTAATGTATTCTTCCATTGCACAACACTGTAATCTACGTTTTCTCTGTGACGGCTTCATACGTTTCCATTTCACCAATGAGCCATAATACATTATCTAGTCCATCTATTAATAGACATTTAGGCTGTTTCTGTTGCTTGCTATGATAAAAAAAAAATCCGCAGTGAAAATCATTTTACAGTGTATCTTCAGTACATGTGGAAGTGCATTTATAGGTTGTACTCATAGACAAATAGACATGCAATTTTGTTTTTAAATATCATCAAATGGCTTTCCGAAAAGGCTGCATTGATTTCCACTTCACCAAACATGGATAAGTTTTAGCATCTACTCTTGCAAACGATGAAACAAAGCATTCAGAAAGTAAATTCGGAGAGATGCTTAAAAAAAGAGTCTCGTGGTGTCGCCGGGTGCCAGGTTGGAGTGTAATCTTCCAGCTGGCTTTCAATGAGGCCTGGTGGGGTGTGTATGAAAAAATGTGTAGGAGAGGTGGTTTTGATGCAATATTTTCTGTAATTCCCACAATAAAGCCACTAGAACTGAAGGAAGATGTAAACACAGTCTTTGCCCTATGTGAACGCATCTGGGAATTGGGTCTATATGCACACACCTCAGATGCTGGCATAAGAACCCTCTACTTCACAGGGCAGGTACTCATGATGGAGGACCAGTCAGGAAGGGGACAGAGTGGAAGTGCTGGGGTGGTGAGGTTTATACCACAGGACCCCGCTCTTAGGCTTGGCAGTTGTTGTTTTTTTTTTCTGTTTAGTTTTATTTATTTATTTTTTTAATGAAATTTAATTTCTGAAAAGACTTTAAGATGATTTACAGAATTAAAGCATAAAACACACAGCCACAAAACAGAACAAAATCATGTCCTTTGCAGCAACATGGATGCAGCTGGAAGCCATTATCCTAAGAGAATTAACACAGAAACACAAAAACAAAATGCCACATGTTTCGCTTGTAAGTGGGAGCTAAATGTTGGGTACATAAGGACACAAAGATGGGAACAATAGACACTGGGACTTTGAAAGGAGGAAATGGGGAATGGGATAAGGGCTGAAAAACTACCTGTCAAGTACTGTGTTCACTACTTGAGTGACAGGATCATTAGAAGCCCAAACCTCAGCACCCTGCAATATACCTACATAACAAATCTGCCCATGTTCCCCGAATCTAAACTTTAAAAATAATAATAAAAAATAAAAAATAAATAAAACATATAGCCAAGTGCAGTGGCTCACGCCAGTAATCCCAGCACTTTGGAAGACCGAGGTGGGTGGATCTCAAGGTCAGGAGTTCGAGACCAGCCTGGCCAAAGTGACCAGCCTGGCCAACATGGTGAACCCCTCTCTTTACTAAAAATACAAAAATTAGCCGAGTGTGGTGGCTGGCACCCATAATCCCCGCTACTCAGGAGGCTGACGCAGGAGAATTGCTTGAACCCATGAGGCAAAGATTGCAGTGAGCAGAGATTGAGATCATGCCATTGCAGTCCAGTCTGGGCGACAGAGTGAGACTCCAACTCAAAAAAAAAAGCATAAAAAACTAAATATCTTCTTCTTTTTTTTTTTTTTTTTTTTGAGACAGAGTCTCGCTCTCTTACCAGGCCCCAGGCTGGAGTGCAGTGGCACAATTTCAGCTCACTGCAACCTCTGCCTCTCAGGTTCAAGCAATTCTCCTGCCTCAGCCTCTTTGAGTAGCTGGGAATACAGGCACGCGCCACCCCGTCCAGCTATTTTTTGTATTTTGGTAGAGATGGGGTTTCACTATGTTGACCAGGATGGTCTCGATTTCTTGACCTTGTGATCTGCCCACCTCGGCCTTCCAAAGTGCTGGGATTACAGGCATGAGCCACCACGCCTGGCCTGAACAACTTCTTAAATGAAAACGATAGTAAAAGAAAATTGGTAAATAACATCTTCAAACTTCCAGGTCCCCAGGGTCCCTGAGTTGCGGCCAATGAATATGAAATATCTCTCTAGGATTCCTGGTTGCCAGGGCAAAGTGGACTGCATTTTAAAAGCCTCTGGAGTCAGAGACCATTATTTTAAGTAAAGTAACTCAGAAATGGAAAACCATATACTGTATGTTCTCACTTAAATTGGGAGCTAAGCTATGGGTACACAAAGGCATCCAGCGTAGTATAATAGACATGGGAGACTCAGAGGAGGAGGGATAAAATATTATATATCAGGTATGATGTACACTACTCGGGTGACGGGTGCACTAAAATCTCAGACTTCACCACTATACAATTCATCCATGTAGCCAAAAACAACACGTACCCCTAAAAGCTATTGAAATACATAAACAGAATGAAAAAAAAGGTGCTTGAAGTGCATTTAGTCACCAAAATATTAAATTGATAGAAATGAAACAAGCAAAGAAAATGACCATACAAATTCGTCTTCTTTCTTTTCTTTTTTCTTTCTTTCTTTTTCTTTTTTTTTTTTTTTTAGATGAGTCTCACTCTGTCACCCAGGCTGGAGTGCAGTGGCACGATTTCAGCTCACTGCAACCTCCGCCTCTCAGGTTCTAGCAATTCTCCTGCTTCAGCCTCCCGAGTAGCTGGGACTACAGGCACTTGCTGCCATGCCCTGCTAGTTTTTTGTATTTTAGTAGAGGGCGTTTCACCATGTTGCCCAGTCTGGTCTCGAACTCCTGAGCTCAGCCAATCCACTCACCTCGGCCTCTCAAAGTGCTAGGATTATAGGCATGATCCACCGCACCTGGCCTTCTTCTTTCAACTCTAGAATAAAATTATTGAAAGTACAACTGTTTGAGCAGAAGAATAGATTGTGGCAACTCCTGCGTTCTAAACTTTCTGGGCATAGAGTCAGTTTCATAGTTAATTAACATTCTACAAAAATATTATAATTAGTGGCCATCAATTTATTAACATTTTATAATTATATCAATTATGGGATATAATTATAAATAATTGTATAATTAATATTCTGTAACTAATTAATATTCAAATAGAAAACAAGAAAAAATTTCCAAAAGCCTATTATGAATACTTAGAAAACCTCATAGCAGGCAGTTGGAAATGCTGTACTTTTTCTTTATAAGAAGGAAAAGATATGTTTGTAATTTACTTGTCAAATTTCATTCTGTAATTTCTAGCTACACTAGAAAACAAAGATGATTGATTTTCCTAAAAGCCTTTTATTAGGTAGTGGACACGCATACATTATTGTCTTATTTAATAAAATGTGTATTGTTCTGTTAGAAATTTTCTACTTGTTGTGATGTTGATATACACCATTTGGAAATGTGAATTTGTTTTGCTCAGAAAAATAAAAAGACATTTTCATGTTTGGAATTTTTTTCTTTTGAGATTGAGTGTCGCTCTGTTACCCAGGCTGGAGTGCAATGGCAAGATCTCGGCTCACTGCAACCTCCACCCCACCCCAGTTCAAGTGATTCTCCTGCCTCAGCCTCCCGCGTCTGGGATGACAGGTGCGCGCCACTACATCCAGCTAATTTTTGTATTTTTGGTAGAGACGGGGGTTTCACCATGTTGGCCAGGCTGGTCTCGAACTCCTGACCTCACGATCTGCCCAACTCGCCCTCTTAAAGTGCTGGAATTGTAGGTGGGAGTCACTGCGCCCAGCCTGGAAATTTTTAAAAAAAGAATCTCATTCACTTTGCAGACACCAAATCTTTTAAAACTTCTTCTCTGCTCAGAAAGCTACCAAATGATTTTGCATATATTGCAAACCTAATGTATGAGCTCTCAGGAGCAAAATTGCTAATCACAACGTGGACAAATGCTCACATAGAATGAAGTACAGCTATTGCATCTTTGAAATCAACTGTCTTTCATTTAAGTTTATGGTTTATGTGATTTTTAGTTCTCAGCAAGCAAGTGGTCCCAGAATAAGGCGGGGTTAGTTCTGACATCCTCGTTAAGTTTAACATCCTTTGGGGTTCAATCCAAGAATGTGTCCTTCTCTCTAGGAAGTAAGCAATATTTCAGTCAGTATTTTTTTTTCTTTTCTTTCTTCTAAAGCAGACCTGACAGATGAGACATCCTGGTTTTCCTGTTCAGACAGGGCTCATATCAGAGCCCGTGGCTTTCGAGACCTGCTCGTCTGTGAGCAGGAACTCTTCATTTCCCAGATGCATCCCTTGTCACGCTCAAGGGTGCCACCCTTTCCGCAGTGCAGCCTCAGCCACTTCTCACTGGCCAAATGACTTATCACCGGTGTCCCTGCTATAACCCCGGACGGTAGTTTTAATTGCGTTTAGACAAACAGCTCTGTGCCTTTTAACACACATTAGGATGACTATTCTTCGGTGTGGAAAAGCACCCAGAAGATTTCACACAGCAGCTGCCATTGTCTAAGTTCTGGTTAATACCTCGGGCCCAGACTTGGAAACACTATGCTTTGGCACTGAATTTAAATGAGAATTTCTTTTCTTTCTCCCTCCCTTTTTCTTTCTTTCTTTCTCTCTTTCTCTTTCTTTCTTTCTTTCTTCTTTCTTTTTTTTTGACGAATTTTTCACCGTTGTTGCCCAGGCTGGAGTGCAATGGCGTGATCTCGGCTCACTGCAACCTCCAACTCCTGGGTTGAAGCAATTCTCCTGCCTCAGCCTCCCAAGTAACTGGGGTTACAGGCAGGTGCCACCATGTCAGGCTAATTTTTGTAGTTTTAGTAGAGACAGGGTTTCACCATGTCAGTCAGGCAGGTCTCGAACTCCTGACCTCAGGTGATCCACCCGCCTCAGCCTCCCAAAGTGCTGGGATTACAGGCGTGAGCCAAGGTGCCCAGCTGATGATTTCTTTATTCAATGTAAAACACTGGACTAAGCTGTCCCCACCATCTCGTGGCCACAGCCTACTGCTTGAAAGGTGAGAAAGAGGGGAAAGGATGCACACTCCAAATGCAATAGAAGCAAACCCAGTGAAAACTGGAAAACGGCCGAAGCATTCTGCCCTTTACAAAATATGCTCATAGACACACAAAGTGATGAATTGGAGTGGAGACAGGCAAAGATTTATGGAAGAGGTGGAGTTTGACTTGCAGGCTTTCGACAGCCTTCAGAGCAATAATCCTCAAACATCTGTGTACCTAAGAATCGCTTGGGGCCCCCAAGCAGATCTTAACTTAGTAACTCTATTCTGACAATCCGCCTGCATTTCTCACCAATTTACCCAGTTGAAGCTAATGCCAGAGTTCATGGGCCATCCTCCAAGACGCTGCTGTCCAGCAGTGATTTTCTTTTCTTTTTCTTTTCTTTTCTTCTTTTTTCTTTCCTTTTCTTTTCTTTTTTCTTTCCTTTTCTTTTCTTTTCTTTCTTTTGAGACAAAGTTTTTCTCTTGTTGCCCAGGCTGCAGTGCAATGGCGCGATCTCGGCTCACTGGAACCTCTACCTCCCGGACTTAAGCGATTCTCCTGCCTCAGCCTCCTGAGTAGCTGGGATTACAGGGGCGCGCCACCACACCTGGCTACTTTTGAATTTTTAGTAGAGATGGTGTTTCACCATGTTGGTCAGGCTGGTCTCAAACTCCTGATCTCAGGTGATCCACCCGCTTCGGCCTCCCAAAGTGCTGGGATTACAGGCGTGAGCCACTGCGCCTGATCCCAGCAATGATTTTCAACCTAGGAAGCTTTGAGAAACCTGCACAGTGAACCAATTATATGAGACAAATGCACCTATGTTGTGCATGTCTTTGTGCAGCTAAGGTTGAGAATCCCCACTGCAGAGGCATTTGAAGCAAAAGGAGTAGGCTGACAAAGGCCAGAAGGAGGGTGAGAGCAGTGAGTGTTTGAGAACTCAGTCACAAGGAAGAAGCCTGGCTAGAGTGGCACATTCATCGTGGGAGTTGTATTTTAACTCAGATTACAGGGCAAAGACAAGTAAGAACTAGTGGACTGTGTACCAGAAAAAAAAAAAAAAAACCTACTATCCTCACCTAAAACATTACTAGGAAATGTATGACCCACTTACTAGTGGAACACAAACAATTTCTCGATTCATATCTAAGGGGCATTCGTCTGGGGCATAAATGAGTCTATCAGTCCGGTGTGAGGTTTCCTGTTAAGGTTAAACTTCTCAGTCAGCCTGGCTCTTTGGCAGTCATTCTGAGAATTAGAATGCAGCAGGCAGAAAGCTCAACATTGTACAGCACATTCTAAAATAGGGACTAGCTTATATTGGTTTATTTTCCAAAATATACTTTGCAATAACATGTGAATCAATTATGATGAAATGAGACTTTTCTGCATAGGTATCTAGCACAGAGAATCAGCATCTTATAAGGAATGACCTAAAATGACAGTTTTCTTTTTTTTTTTTTAGAGACAAGTTCTCACTATGTTGCCCACTCTGGTCTCAAACTCCTGGCCTCAAGTGGTCCTCCTGCCTCAGCCTCCAGAGTGGCTGGGATTACAGGCAACATCCACTGCACCCGGCGACAATTTTCTTATCTGCCACTTTCCTGCTTTTATATAACCCCAGATGGAGACTAATTGGTCATGTGTAGTCCATTTTTGACATAGTAACTAGTACAATTAATTCTCAGGAGCCGGGTGTGGTCGTTCAGGCCTGTAATCTTAGCACTTTGGGAGGCCTAGGTGGGTGGATCACCTGAAGTCAGGAGTTCAAGATTAGCCTGATAGACATGGTGAAACTTCGTCTGTACTAAAAATACAAAAAATTAGCTGGGTGTGGTGGTGCTTGCCTGTAATCCCAGCTACTTAGGAGGCCGAGGCAGGAGAATCACTTGAACTCAGAAAGCGGAGGTTGCGGTGAGTTGAGATTGCACCATTGCACTTCAGCCTGGGCGACAGTGCAAGACCCCGCCTCAAAAAAAAAAAAAAATCTCAGTTAGGAGTTAAGTCTGAGACTCCAATTCCTATACAACAAAAAGATGGTGACAGTTTGTGTCATGAAAAGATCCTCAGGCGTGCTGGCCTGTGAATAGACACCTATTGCAACCAACTTTCGCCGCAACGAATTTCCTCTACAATCAGGCTTGAGATTTCTCCCTGGATACTTTATACAAGAATGAGATTTGAACAATAAAGAAGGAAACTGCAGATCTTGAATTTTCCAGGACAATTTAGATGTCATCGATTTTGTCTACAGATGTCGATGTTAGTACACATACAAACCAGAAAATAAAACGTCCTTTGTCAGACCAAGAGTCCTGGTTTTTAGTTTAGAAGTATAGTGTTCTTTCTTTCCTCAAATCACTGCTGCTTCGTCCTCTCGCACTTGGAAATCTATGCCAATTTTCCTGCAGATTATAATTTGCAGATCTAACTGGTCTCCAGATTCATCTTCTCTGCTCCTTGCTGCTTTAAAATAGCTCATGGGACTGCTGATCGTATTTATATATGTACATGCAGACTTAGGTGTGTGTAAATATCAGAGATTACATGGGATTTCTGCGGCCTGAGAAGTGAAATTATTTTGAGCTACTCCGTTTTCCCTTCTCTCCCCACAATCAGTTCTCTAACTGTGGAAGCCCAAAGTGATTGTACTGGATTTCTATTAATTCTCCAGTTCTCCAGGAGAGAGTTAAAGCCTAGGGTCTTGTTAGCCTTTGGGTTTCTGCTTCCAAATATGATGCTTCTATTCTGTATCATGTTGATTCGGACCTAAACCCAGATCCTTCTTCCGTGTACACACACACATACACACACACACACACACACACACATTCACACACGCACGCAATCCAAATGACTCCATACATTCAGGATGTGGGGTACAATGAGAAGAGTAGTCAAAAGCACACAAAAGCAGTTTGCATAAAATGATTCTTGAAGTAGCCGGGCATGGTGGCTCACGCCTGTAATCCCAGCATTTTGGGAGGCCGAGACAGGTGAATTGCCTGAAGTCAGGAGTTTGAGACCACCCTGGCTAACATGGTAAAGCCCTGTCTCTAATAAAAATACAAAAATTAGCCGGGTGTGGTGGTGGGCCCCTATAATCCCAGCTACTAATGAGGCAGGAGAATCGCTTGAACCCAGGAGGCAGAGGTTGCAGTGAGCTGAGATTGTGGCACTGCACTCCATCCTGAGTGACAGAGCAAGATTCTGTATATATATATATATATAAAAGATTCTTAAAGGATGGCAGGATTTTTTTTTTTTGGAGACAGAGTCTCACTCTGTTGCCCAGGCTAGAGTTCAGTGACGCAATCTCACCTCACTGCAACCTCCACCTACCAGGTTCAAGCAATTCCTCTGCCTCAGCCTCCCCAGTAGCTGGGACTACAGACGCAGGCCACCACAGCCAGCTAATTTTTTTTGTATTTTTGGTAGCAACAGGGTTTCACCATGTTGGCCAGGATGATCTCAATCTCTTGACCTCATGATCTGCCCTCCTTGGCCTCCCAAAGTGGTGTTTTTTCTTTTCCTTGCCCTGTCGCTGGGCTGGAGCTCAGTGGCGTGATCTCGGTTCAACCTCCCCCTCCCGAGCTCAAGTGATTCTCCTGCTTCAGCCTCCTGAGTAGCTGGGATTACAGGTGTGCGCCACCATGCCTGGCTAATTTTTGTATTTTCAGTAAAGATGGGGTTCACCATGTTGGTCAAGCTGGTCTCGAACTCCTGACCTTGTGATCCACCCGCCTCAGCCTCCCAAACTGCTGGGATTACAGACATGAGCCACCACGCCCGGCCAGAATGGAAAGCTTCTTAATGGATCCTTCAGCCATCCCACCTCTGTGGAAAGCCTGCAGATAAATTTACTGCACCACCTGCTTTCGGTGACTCCATATTGCTAATCCTTCTCCATTCTCTTCCTTCACTCCTGCCCAACATTTTTCCACTTTCCTTCTAAAAAGGATTCTCTATTTCATACAGAACAATTTCACTCTCCTCTGAAAGTCTCATCTTCTCACCCAAGCGCACCTCAGGGGGTCAACCCTGCAAAGAGATTTTCTGGAATTAATTCTAGTGTCAATGCTCAGATTAAGAAAGAACGAAAGGCCAGATGAGGATCACCTGAGGTCGGGAGTTTGAGACCAACCTGGCCAACATGGCAAAACCCCGTCTCTACTAAAAATACAAAAATTAGCCAGGCACGGTGGCGGGCGGCTGTAATCCCAGCTACTCAGGAGACTGAAGAAAGGAGAATTGCTTAAATCCAGGAGGCAGAGGTTGCAGTGAGACAAGACTGCACCATTGCATTCCAGCCTGGGCAACAGAGCAAAAGTCTGTCTCAAAAAAAAAAAGAAGAAGAAAAATTAATAAATAAATAATAAGAAATAAATTAACTTTACACATTACAATTCTCTCTCTCTCATATATATATATATATGTATACATATATATGTATACATCTCTTTCATACATATGTATGAGAGAGAGAGGGAATTGTATGTGTGTGTGTATATATATGTATACATACAATTGTGTATGTATATGAGAGAGAGAATTGTGTGTGTATATACATACAAATATATACACACACACACACACACACACACACACACACACACACACATACAATTCTCTCTGTCTCTCTCTCTCTCATATATCAAAATCTCTTTGCAGGGTTGACCCCTGAGGTGTGCTTGGGTGAGAAGACGAGACTTTCAGAGGAGAGTGAAATATATATGGGAGGAAAGGAGACATTGACTGTAGGAGATGAGGTGACACTTTGGCAAAACTGAAAATTTAGAGTAAAAGATGTCAATAAAAATGTAAGCTCCTGGCTTCCCCCCTAAAATTCTCAGCAACATTGATGGTTGGAGGGAAGTACTAAATTCTCCCCATCTGTTAAGATAAGGGCCACAGTACATTTAGACAGTTTTTTAAAGAAAGGGTGGTTGAACCAGAGGCACAAAAACTTGAGGTTTGAAACCTCAAATTCCAAAACTACACAAAAAAGAAGACATAACCACAGAGACCCAGAGCTGATGCAATGAGAATTCACAGGATAATAGAAACATCACAAGCCAGAAAGCCAGCTTTTCCATATCTGAAATGTTACTACATGCTCTCTGGAGCAATTTGCTCAAGTTGAATTTGGGTGAAAGATTTATAATCCAGGAAAAGCCTATATGCAGTTATATTGCCAATACTTTAGAATTTTTTTTTTTTTTTGAGATGAAGTCTCACTCTGTCACCCAGGCTGGAGTACAGTGGCATGATCTTGGCTCACTGCAACCTCAATCTCCCAGGTTCAGGCAATTCTTCTGCCTCAGCCTCCTGAGTAGCTGGGATTACAGGCATGAGCCACCATGCCCAGCTAATTTTTGTATTTTTAGTAGAGACGGGGTTTCACCATGTTGGTGAAGCTGGTCTCGAACTCCTGACTTCATGATCCGCCTATCTCAGCCTCCCAAAGTGCTGAGATTACAGGCGTGAGCCACCGCACCTGGCCTACTTCAGAAATTTTAAAGCACATTCCTACATATTAATCTTATTTGATTCTCCCAACAACTTCCTAAGTACCTCCTGAGCATTGATTACCAGTGAGCCATGCTGCCCTAGTTCAAGAGCTGGGGCTTTGCTTCCTCCACCACTGAGCCTCTGGTGTCAGTTATCCTGCCCTGTTTGGGGTGTTCCTGTGGGGAAAATTGGGGGCTTTATCTATAAGATGAACTATGGGCAGTAGGCAGGCAGCTGGAGGAACAGCTGCCTTGACTCAAATAGCACAGAAAGGAGATATGCTCTAAAACAGAGCCTGCCACCAGGGCTACTGTAGGGGAGAAAAAATTCTTTTCTTTTTTCTTTCTTTCTGTCTTTTTTTTTTTTTTTTTTTTTTTTTGAGATGGAGTCTTGCTCTGTCACCAGGCTGGAATGCAGTGACGTGATCTGGGCTCACTGCAACCTCCAACCCTGGTTCAAAAGATTCTCCTGCCTCAGCCTCCTGATTAGCTGGGATTATAGGTATGTGCCACCACACCCAGCTAATTTTTTTTGTTTTTAGTAGAGACGGAGTTTCACCATGTTGGCCAGCGTGGTCTCCATCTCCTGACCTTGTGATCCTCTCACCTCAGCCTCTCAAAGTGCTGGGATTACAGTTGTGAGCCACTGCACCCAGCTGAAAATATTCTTTTCTTTACCCACTGCCACATCCATGGCTGAGGCACCTATAGCAAAATACAGATTAACAAGAGAAAAGCATACCAAGGTATTTAAATTTCATGTAACATAAGAGCCTTTGGAAACCAAGGCTCAAAGAAACAGGAAAATGTGTTTTTCTATTAAGCTTGATGAAGAGGGGACAGTCGAGGAGAAGTGTGATGGGACAGAGGAAGTGTGATGTCATAGTAATAAACTAGAGGGAACTTAGCAGGGCCTGTTTATTCAGATTCTTCTCTGTGTCCCTGTGTGTTCATTGATAAGGATTCTTCAGCCGAGCATGGTGGCTCACACCTATAATCCCAGCACTTTGGAAGGCCGAGGTGAGCAGATCACTTGAGCCCAGGTTTTCAAGATCAGCCTGGGCGACATAGGGAGATCACTGTCTCTACAAAAAAAAATACAAAAATTAGCCTGGCATGCTGGCATCTGCCTGTAGTCTCAGCTACTTGGGAGGCTGAGAGGTGGGAGGATTGCTTGAGCCAAGCAGGTCAAGGCTGCAGTGAGCTGTGATTGTGCCACTGCACTCCAGCCTGGGCGACAGACCAAGACAGCGAGACCTTATCTCAAAAAAAAAAAAGAATGCTCCTTTTCTCTGGGTATAGAAAAGGCACCTCTCACAGGAGGGTTTTATGACCCACTCCAGAGGAAGGTCAGAGAATTCTTTTTTTTTTTTTTTTTTTTTTTTTGAGACGGAGTTTCGCTCTTGTTACCCAGGCTGGAGTGCAATGGCGCGATCTCGGCTCACCGCAACCTCCGCCTCCCGGGTTCAAGCAATTCTCCTGCCTCAGCCTCCCAAGCAGCTGGGACTACAGGCACGTGCCACCATGCCCAGCTAATTTTTGTATTTTTAGTAGAGACGGGGTTTCACCACGTTGACCAGGATGGTCTCGATCTCTTGACCTCGTGATCCACCCGCCTCGGCCTCCCAAAGTGCTGGGATTACAGGCGTGAGCCACCGCGCCCGGCCCAGAGAATTCTTTTACAGCCTTCTTGAGAGGAAAATGGCAGAGAAGATCGGAGAGTGACCTTGCTTCTTCTTCAGTTCTCTCAAATGTCGGGGTGCCATATTTTGGAGTAGCGTGTTCCAAGCCCGGAGTGCGCACAATGCCTAGTGTGGGCTTGGGTTGGAAGACTTCCATCTGCCTCTTTCGTTTCCTCCCTTTGTATCGGCACCTCTCATCACCAGCCCTGACTATCTCCAAGGCCAGGATGCCCCATCTTCCTCTTCCTCAGCCCTGCAGCACTGGTAACCTTCCGCGGTGTCCTCGGCCTCATCACTTTCATCCCCTCACCTCACTTTCCTGCTGGGGTGAGTCTGCCGGCTCCTCACTTCTCTTTTCATCCTATTTTTACGGCATAAACCCTATTCCCTGCGGCTCCATTCCCTCTTTGATTCAAAGGTATACTTTGAGGCCAGGTGTGAGGCTCATGCCTCTAATCCAAGCACTTTGGGAGATTGAGGCAGGAGGATCACTTCAAGTCAGGAGTTTGAGACCTGCCTGGGCAACATAGCAAGACTTCGTCTCTATAAAAAAACAAAACAAAACAAAAATAATTGAATATGGTGTTACATGCATGTAGTCCCAGCTACTTAGGAGGCTGGGGCAGGAGGATCCCTTGAGCCAAAGAATTTGAGGCTGCAGGGAGCTATGATCTCCCCATTGTGCTCTAGTCTGGGCAAGAGCAAGACCTTGTCTTTCAAAAAAAAAAAGTATTTTTTTTTAGAGATGGGGTTTTCACGCTGTTGGCCAGGCTGGTCTCGAACTCCTGACCTCAGGTGATCCACCCACCTTGTGGTCCTCAAGGCCTGTGGGTGCCTCTGACTGAACCCAGAAGAGGTGCACAAAGAAGCGAGGAGGAGGAAAGCACACAGCATCATGGTCTTTCTCCATACGGGTGAGCTTTATTACCTGCATTTGCATATGACGACACTGGGGTGCAGATTTGTAAGTGACCTGTGCAAGTTCAGCCAAGCCATCAGCCGCAGCACCGCTGGAAACCGAACTTCCGACCCATGCAGGCAGGCAGGGTGAGAGCTTTTACTGTATTAGGTGGCTGCTCAGAAGCCCACAAGGGTTGGCTAACATATTCTGGATGTATAACCCTAACTTTATCATCGACTTTACGACATGTCAATAAGATTAAAGCAGAGGCAGGCCAGGTAGGTGGCTCATGCCTACAATCCCGGCACTTTGGGAGGCCAAGGCAGGAGGATTACTTGAGCTCTGAGACCGAGCATGGTAGTACACACCTATAGTCCCAGCTACTTGTGGCTGAAGTGGGAGAATCACTTAAGCCCAGCAAGTCAAGGCTGCAGTGAGCTGTGATCATGCCACTGCACTACAGCCTGGGTGACAGAGCGAGACCCTATCCGCCCCCCGCCCACAAAAAAAGCTCTACAAATAATTCTCCATGTTTATATAATATTTATGTTTTACCAAGCACGTCACCATCCATCACCTCATTTATCCTTATGAAATCGCTATGACACAGATGTTTTCCCATTTTGTAGGTGAAGAACATTGAGGCTCAGACAAGCTCATGGAACTGGGAATTTGCATAATTAAGAATTAAAGACTGTTCTTGTCTTTGATAGTGGAGCTCATTCTCCTGCATTTGGCTGCTCTGACATTGCTTTTTCTGTTGTTGTTGTGGACACAGGGTCTCACTCTGTCACCCAGGCTGGAAAGCAGTGAGGTGATCTCAGCTCACTGCAGCCTCAACCTCTCAGGCTCAAGCAATCCTCCCATCTCAGTCTCCCATTTAGCTGGACTTACAGGCACACTCCACCGTGCCTGGCTAGTTTTTGTATTTGTAGAGATGGGTTTTTGTCATGTTACCCAGGCTGGTCTTGAACTCTTGGGCTCAAGTGATCCTCCCACCTTAGCTTCCTAAAGTGCTAGGATTATAGGCCTGAGCCACCGTGGTTGGCCTGCTCTGAAATCCTTCATGATTGGACATCCCTACGTCTCTTGGGGCATGGCGGCACAAGTAGCTTTAACTCAATGGTTCCATGAGTCTCAACAACTGAACAGTGTTGCAGCTTTGCTTTCTGTATGCCCCAGTTCACTTTACTGCACCTCACAGTTGAGATCGTTTGTCTAACCCTGGCCAAACAGCTTTCAAATGGGTGTTTGTTCTTAATGACAATTCCGTATGAATGAAAAATTTGGACAGATTGTTCTCTACTACTACTAGAAAAGTGCTTGCCATAGATGCCTTAGTATTAGACAAGGTGCGAGAGCCTGTGTCAGCCAGTCACAATTAAGAGAACAGGTAACTAGACCCGATTGAAACTATAACATAATTTTATTGGTTCTTCTAAGTGCCAAGTTTACAAACCACACAATCCTCGGGTATGGAATTATCTGGACATTTATGATACAATCAGGGCTCCTGGATTCCATTCATTCTGTCTATCCTCTTCCAAGTGTTTGGTTTCTTTTTCGGTCTGGCCTCTGTCCTAGTGGTGCAACAGACACATCAGTTTCCGTTTCCACATCTGTGCATTCCTTGTCTGAAGGAAGTGAGATCGTTGTCACAGAGGTCTAGACGAAGCCAGGAGCTTTATTCTTAATGGACTGGTGGAGTGCCATGCTGGACCCAGTCCTCAAGGCCAG
This sequence comes from Alouatta palliata, assembly GCA_004027835.1. Taxonomy (NCBI): domain Eukaryota; kingdom Metazoa; phylum Chordata; class Mammalia; order Primates; family Atelidae; genus Alouatta; species Alouatta palliata. Next base: position 41,499 of record PVKV010006606.1, read on the forward strand.
GGCCATGGATGCACCAATTGACTTAGCCCAAGTCCTGCATTCACCCTTCAAAGCCAGGGTGAGTATCACCTTTTCCTGAACCATATGGTCTCTTAAATGGAAAACATACACCGTTGGAAAGGAGAAAGGGGGAATGGCTATTGGGGAGGGAACACCAAGTATCTACTCCTGCAGAGCTTCCCACCCGCATGCCCAGTCATGTGGAGTGACTGGGTTAAAATAGGCTGAGATCATAGCAGGCCTTGGAGCTCACACAAGGCTGGAAAGCCAGAGTACCCAGCGAGATCTCCATCCTTGAGCCGTTGTATATGCGGTACAAATGTGTCTACTTTCTAACCCTGCCATGATAAAAAAGGATTGCCAAGTACTATGCTACCAAGCCATTTCGATGGTTCTTATGCCATGAAAATAATTTCATAGTAATAGCCTCAGGCAATCTTCTCCTAACAGTACTACTTTTATGAACTATCTTAAATTTCCATTTCTAGAAAAAGTTGTGGAAAAACTAGTTTGGATAGCACCTAATCTCTGTTTGAGTCTGAACATAGGGTAAAGTATAGCTCTGATATCAACAATCAGTTGAGTGCTCTTCACCAACCTTCCCCATAAGTGGGTTTGGGATTTATCCAGCTGGATTTCATTGGAGATGATACTGGACTCCAGTCCTCTAGCTCCCCTAGACCAGGGTTTCTTATTTGGGGATCTGAAAGATAAGCACTCTGCCCTCAACCTGGCTTCCATCATAGAACTTTGGTACCCAAGGTTTAAAAACAAAATGTAGTGAAGAGGAAGGATATATCCCTCCCCAGTGCCTCAAGCTGGTCCAACTCTTAAAGTTACAAAAATGATCTATCCAGAGTTTTTCCAGGGTTGACCTGAAGCTTGGCTTAAACTGACATTGAAAATGAGGACATAGGAGGAAAAGGAAAGAAGGGACTAGCTGGAGTCCTTTCACTTCCATCTTTTCACCCAGGCCTTTAGCAGGTGATTGGGGCCTAGCTCTTCCTTACTTTCCTCTCTCCCTGCCTTCATTCTAGAGACCCTGGGTGTAAAACCTAGAGAATGTACCAGTGTGAAGTAAGATCTGTGTTGCAAAATGCTGAGGTGGGGTCAGGGCCACTTACGAACATGCATCGCCTGCAGTCACAAAGGGCTCCTCCCTCAGAGGGCCCTGGGCTCGGAGCAGCACTCTGCTATCCCCATCCTAAAGCAAGACGACAATGAACTTTGCCACATCTTTTGACTCTGCCTTTCATGAAAGATTCTCTGTAGCATGTGAGGCTGCTTGATAGCATTTTACCCACAGTAGAACTTCTTTCAAAATTGGAGTCTGATACGGTTTGGCAGTGTCCCCACCCAAATCTCATCTTGAACTGTAGCTTCTGTAATTCCCACATGTTGTGGGAGGGAGCCGGAGAGAGATAAGTGAATCATGGGGCGGTTCCCCCATGCTGTTCTCGTGGTAGTAAGTCTCACGAGATCCGATGGTTTGATAAGGAATTTCCCCTTTTTGATTGGCTCCCGTGTCTCTTGTCTGCTGCCATGTAAGACGCGTCTTTCACCTTACACCATGATTGTGTGGCCACCCCAGCCATGTGGAACTGTGAATCCATTAAACCTCTTTTTATTAGGCTGGGCGAGGTGGCTCACACCTGTAATCCCAGCACTTTGGGAGGCTGAGGTGGGTGGATCACTTGAGGTCTGGAGGTCGAGACCAGCCTGGCCAACATGATGAAATTTCATCTCTACTAAAAATACAAAAAATTAGCCAGGTGTGGCGGCACGTACCTGGAATCCCAGCTACCACTTGGGAGGCTGAGGCAGGAGAATAGCTTCAATCTGGGAGGTGGAAGTTGCAGTGAGCCAAGATCGTGCCATTGCACTCCAGTCTGGACAAAAAGAGCAAGACTCTGTCTCAAAATAAAAACAAAAGCAAACCTCTTTTTATTTATAAATTATCCAGTCTCGGGTATATCTTTATTAGCAGTGTGAAAACAGACTAATACAGAGTCAATTCTCTCAAACCCTGCTACTGCTTTATCAACTAAGTTTACAGAATATTCTAAATCCTCTGTTGTCATCTTTTTCTTTTCCTTTCTTTTCTTTTCTTTCTTTCTTTTTTGTGAGACAGAGTTCTGCTCTTGTTGCACCCAGGTTGGAGTGCAATGGCTCGATCTCAGCTCACTGAAACCTCCACCATCAGCTAAGCGCATTTGACTTAGGTGCGGATCACCTAAATTACACACTTTGTATTTCATTGCTTATTCATAGATATATGTTTTGCTTTTACTAGAACAGGGGAAACACTACATAAAAATAACTAAGATTTTTTTTTTCTTTACTTTTTTGTTTTTGAGGAGGAGTCTTGCTCTGTCACCCAGGCTGGAGTGCAGTGGTGTGATCTCAGCTCACTGCAACCTCTGCCTTCCTGGCTCAAGCGATTCTCCTGCTTCAGCCTCCTGAGTAGCTAGGATTACAAGCACCTGCCATCATGCCTGTCTAATTTTTGTATTTTTAGTAGAGACAGGGTCTCGCCATGTTGACCAGGCTGGACTCAAACTCCTGACATCAGGTGATCCACCCACCTCAACCTCTCAAAATTCTAGGATTACAGGTGTGAGCCACCATGCCCGGCCTTTTGTTGTCATTTCAACAGTGTTCACAGCATCTTCACCAGGAGTAGACTCCATCTCAAGAAACCACTTTCTTTGTTCATCCTTAAGAAACAGTTCCTCATCCATTCAAGTGTGACCATGAGATTGCAGCAATTCCATCACGCCGTCAGGCTCCACTTCTAATTCTAATTCTCTTGCTATTTGCAGCACATCTCCAGTGACTTACTCCACTGAAGTCTTGAGCCCCTCAAAATTGCCCATGAGAATTTGAATCTTCTTCCAAATTCCTGTTAATATTGATATCTTGACCTCCTCCCATGAATCATAAATGTTCCTAACGGCATATAGAGTGGTGAATTCTTTCCATAGATTTTCAATGGACTTTGCCCAGATCCATCAGAGGAATCACTATGGCAGCTCTAGCCTTACAAATTATATTTCTTTTTTTTTTTTTTTTTGAGACGGAGTTTCACTCTTGTTGCCCAGGCTGGAGTGCAATGGTGCAATTTTGGCTCACGGCAACCTCTGCCTCCCAGGTTCAAGTGGTTCTCCTGCCTCAGCCTCTCAAGTAGCTGGGATTACAGGCATGCACTACCATGCCCGACTAATTGTGTATTTTCAGTAGAGAGGAGGTTTCTCCATGTTGGTCAGGCTGGTCTCGAACTCCCAACCTCAGGTGACCCGCCCACCTTGGCCTCCCAAAATGCTGGGATTACAGGTGTGAGCCACTGCATCCAGCCTCACAAATTGTATTTCTTAAATAACAAGACTTGAAAGTTGGAATGGGCCGGGTTCAGTGGCTCACACCTGTAATCCCAGCACTTTGGGAGGCCGAGGTGGGTGGATCACCTGAGGTCAGGAGTTCAAGACCAGCCTGACCAACATGGAGAAACCTCATCTTTAAAAAAAAAAAAAAAAAAAAAAATTAAAAATTAAAAAAAAAGGAAAGTTGGAATGACTCCTTGACCCATAAGCTGTCAAGTGGATATTGTGTCAGTAGGCACAGAAACAACATTCATGTTCTTGTCCATCTCCATCAGAGCCCTTGGGTGACTAGGTTCATTGTCAATGAGCAGTAATATTTGGGAAGGAATTTTTTTTCTGAGCAGTAGATCTCAACAGTGGGCTTAAATTATTCAGTAAACCATGATGTAAACAGATATGCTATCATCCAGGCTTTGTTCTTCCATTTGTAGAGCACAGGAAGAGTAGATTCAACATAATTTTTCAGGACCCTAGGATTTTTAGAATAGTAAATGAGCATTGGCTTCAACTTAAAATCACCAGCTGCATTAGCCCCTAATAAGAGAGTCAGCCTGTCCCTTGAAGCTTGAAGCCCGGCATTGACATCTTTTCTCCAGCTATTAAAGGCCTACATGGCATCTTCAGCCAGTAGAAAGCTGTTTTGTCTACATTGAAAATCTGTTGTTGAATGTAGACTCCTTCATCAATTACCTTAGCAAGATCTTCTGGACAAACTGCTACAGCTTCTCCATCAGCACGTGCTGTTTCAGCCTGCACTTTTATGTTATGGAGATGGCTTCTTCTTTCCTTAAACCTCTGGAACCAACCTCTGCTAACTTCCAACTTTTCTTCTGCAGCTTCCACACCTCTTTCAGCCTTCATAGAACTGAAGAGAATTAGGACCTTGCTCTGGTTTAGGCTTTGGCTTAAGGGAATGTTGTGACTGGTTTGATCTCTGTCCAGACCATTCAGACTTTCTCCATATCAGCAATAGGACTGTTTTGCTTTCTTATCATTTGTATGTTCATCGGAGTAGCACTTTTAATTTCTTTCAAGATCATCTGGCTGTGTGCAGCTCACACGTATAATCCCAGCACTTTAGGAGGCTGAGGCGGGCGGATTGCCTGAGGTTAGGAGTTTGAGACTAGCCTGGCTAACATGGTGAAAACCTGTCTCTACTAAAAATACAAAAAATCAGCTGGGCATGGTGGTGGGCACCTATAATCCCAGCTACTTGGGAGGCTGAGGCAGGGAGAATCGCTTGAACCTGGGAGGCGGAGGTTGCAGTGAACTGCACTGCAGCCTGGGCGACAGAGCGAGACTCTGTCTCAAAAAAAAAAAGAAAGAAAAGAAGTGAAGAGGCCCTGCGCAGTTGCTCACACCTGTAATCCTAGCACTTTGGGAGGCCGAGGTGGGCAGATATCTTGAGGTCAGGAGTTCAAGACTGCTTGGTCAGATGGCAAAACCCCGTCTGTACTAAAAATACAAAATTAGCCAGGCTTGGTGGAATGCACCTGTAATTCCAGCTACTCAGGAGGCTGAGGCAGGCAGAAGAATCACTTGAACCCGGGAGGCAGAGGTTGCAGTGAGCCCATACCGCACCACTGCACTCCAACCTGGGCGACAGAGACTCTGTCTCAAAAAAAAAAAAAAAAAAAGTAAAGAAAAAAACTGCCGGGTATGGTGGCTCACACCTGTAATCCCAGCACTTTGGGAGGCCGAGGCAGGCAGATCACCTGAGGGTCAGGAGTTCAAGACCAGCCTGACCAACATGGAGAAACCCCGTCTCTACTAAAAATACAAAAAAATTAGCCAGGTGTGGTGGCGCATGCTTGTAATTTCAGCTACTCGGGAGACTGAGGCAGGAGAATGGCTTGAACCCAGGAGGTAGAGGTTACGGTGAGCCAAGATTGTGCCTTGCACTCCAGACTGGGCAACAAGAGCGAAACTTCATATCAAAAAAAACAAAAAAACCTTAGTTACTTTAATGTAGTGTTTCCCCTGTTCTAGTAAAAGCAAAACATATATCTATGCATAAGCAGTGAAATAGAAAGTATATAATTTAGATGATTCCACGTCTAAGTTAAATGTGCTTATCTCTCCATTGAAAACTGCTAGTGTGCAATATAAAGCCGAGTGGTAAAAATTCATACTAATAATTTTAAATTGTAGTTTATCTCTACTTGAAACAATTTTAAATAGCAGATAGAAAACACCAAGACAAGTTGGCAGAGAGGAAAAGGACATTTGAGTACCTTTAATGGTACTGTTTCTCGTGGTTTTGGAAGGGGCTATATATGTGCACTTTGCCCTGGGCCCTGCAAATTCCAGAGCTGGCCCAAGGCTGAGTTTGGACACCTGTTTTGGAAAATTGCTACCAGAAGATTCAGGTGCTCAGTCAGAGCTGGGGATTTTGGGTCTATTTCAAAGGCTTTGGAGTCCTCTACTCCTACCTGCCCGCTTCACTGCACACCTGGCCCCTCTCCACCTTTGCCTAAGGCAGTCCTGAACTCAAAGTATTCTGCCTTGCATAGCTGCAACTCTCTCTCAAGTAAGACTTACCCTGTTCTTCAAATGTGCTTAATTATTATTATTATTATTTTGAGACAGAGTCTTGCTCTGTTGCCCAGGCTGGAATGCAGTGGCACAATCTCAGCTCACTGCAACCTTTGCCTCCCGGGTTCAAGTGATTCTCCATCTCAGCCTTCCGAGTAGCTGGGATTACAGACGTATATCACCATACACAGCAAATTTTTATATTTTTAATAGAGATGGGCTTTCACCATGTTGGCCAGCCTGGTCTCAAACTCCTGACCTCAAGTGATCTGCCTGCCTCAGCCTTCCAAAGTGCTGGGATTACAGATGTGAGCCACCGGCCTGGCCAAATGTGTTTAATGTTAAAGCCTGCAGTTGCCCAGCTGCTCTGAAAGGACGGCTCAGTTTTCAAAGCACTGCGTCCTGACTGCAGGTGTTATACGTTGTTATTCCTTGAAGTAACAAGGCTCTTTTCTCTTGCTCCTCTGACTTCTCAACTAAGTGTATATTGATAGAGCCACAGTCATTTTCCTAATCAGCTCCTCATCAACACCAGGTTTTCCATCGTTGGAGGTCCTTGAGGTTCCCTGAGCTTTTCCCACCTTCTTCCTCCGGTGAAGAACATCACCCTCGGTCTTAGCAGCGCTGGCCTGGCACTCTCCACCCACCAGGCCATGATGCCCCTCTCTTCCTCTGTCTCCTCCACCCCATTCTCTTCACCCTCCCCTCCTCTGCCCTGCACCACCTGGTGCTCTACTCTCTGCCCTCCGCCCTCGTATCAGGGCACGCTTCCTCTTCACATCAATTCCTGTTACTTCTACTAAAACAAAACCCTTAGACATAGACTGTTCCTTTCTTTTTCTTTTTCTATTCTCACTCTGTAGCCTAGACTAGAGTGCAGGGGTGCGATTTTGGCTTACTGTAACCTCCACCTCCTGGGTTCAAGCAATTCTTCTGCCTCTCCCTCCCAAGTAGCTGGGATTACAGGCATGGGCCACCACGCTTGGCTAATTTTTGTATGTTTAGTAGAGACGGGGCTTTGCCATGTTGACAAGGCTGGTCTCAAACTCCTGGCCTCAAGTGATCGATTGGTCTTGGCCTCCCAAAGTGCTGGGATTGAAGGTGTAAGCCAAGCCACCGTGCTTGGCTGACTGTTCTTTTTTCTGAACAGAAATGTCATCCCAAAAGTTTCAAATCACCCAAAGAAACCAATCATTTCGTCGTTCTGAGATCCCCTCTACTGAACCTTTTTATTTGCATTCTCTTCTATGGCAAACCTTTTAACCTAGGCTTAGGATAAGAGGTATCTCACGGAACTTTCATTTATTTCAAACAGTCTACACTGTTACTAGATCTATATGTATTATTTATGTCCTTAGAAAGTTAGAGCTTTCAGAGGCCTAAGAGATCATCTAATCCAACTCTTTGCTTTACTGGTAAGAAAACTAGCTCAAAGACATTAGTTTGCTCCTAGCCACCCAGCTAGTATTATGCTGGCCTTGTGTCATACTTATTAGGTATTCTGGAGCCAAGCTCAGTTCTCTTCCTTCTGTATCAGGGCGCAGCTTCGGTTACTGCATATCAAAATCACAAAAAGCAGATTGAAACTTCTTCAGAGTATTCTACTTAGTGAGCCCAGAGGGAGAAGGAGAAAGCAAATCGAAGGCTCTGGGTGATCAGCCCTTTAGTAATTAAGAACTGGTGTTATTTTCAGCATTGTGGGAATTATGCCAGTGGTAAAAAATTACATAGCTTAGTTTCACGGATGATGATGACCTCATCATCACTAAAACAGCCACCACTGTCTCCAGCCTACAGCCCTCGCCTGAAACCATCACACTACTTCCTTGTATACCATCATAGGAGAAAGTAAGGACACCGTTAAGGCTCAAGAGGAAGGGAACTTTGCTGCTGCTGTTGTAAGAAGCTGGAGGAAGGCAAACTAGAGGTGTGGGAAATAGGCGAGGCCAGGACCAGCAGGACCAGCTCAAAGACGGACGCTGGATTGGGGACAGTCACCTCCCCGGCAGCAAGTGGAAACCGGATTCAGAACCTGAGCCAGGTAGATTCACTCTTCTAAGGTCCAACAATAACATGCATTTGTAGGTCAATCAGATTTGCCTTCTAAAACTCTAAAGAGTTTCCACGTTGTCACCTCATTTAATCCTCCACAACCCTGAAGTGTAGGTATTTGTTTTTTTTTACATAATGAGAGATAAAGAAACCAGGTTTAGAGATGCTGAATGACTTGCTGGCAGTCAATTCTCTTTTCTGGTTCCCTAGTGGGTCGGTTTTTTGTTTTGTTTTGTTTTGTTTTTTGTTTTGTTTTGTTTTTTTGAGACAATCTCACCATCGCCCAGGCTGGAGTGCAGTGATGCAATCTCAGCTTGCTGTAACCTCCGCCTCTTGCGTACAAGCGATTCTCGTGCCTCAGCCTCCTACTCGTGAGTAGCCGGGATTACACGCATGTGCCACCACGCCCAGCTAATTTTTGTATTTTTAGTATAGAAGGGGTTTCGCCATGTTGGCCAGGCTGGTCTTGAACTTCTGACCTCAAGTAATCCATTGGCCTGGGCATCCCAAAGTGCTGGGATTACAGGTGTGAGTCACTGCACCTGGCTCCCCAGTGATTCTAAAATATCTCCCAATGCAATGTAAGAAATACATCAATTTTTTAAAATTCCAAACATGGGAGTGTAAGACTCTGGAGGAGAAATAGGGAAATGTGCCGGGAAATAAAGCCCAAGGGCAAGTTAAGAGCCTGTCATTGAGAGTCAAAAGGATGAGAAGCCAAGGACAGTGGCTCACACCCGTAATCCCAGCACCGTGGGAGGCTGAGCTGGGAGGATTGCTTGAGCCCAGGAGTTTGTGACCAGCCTCAATAACATAGCAAGACGCTGTCTGTACAATTTTTTTTTTTCTGAGATGGAGTTTTGCTCTTGTTGCCCAGGCAGGAGTGCACAATCTCAGCTCACTGCAACCTCTGCCTACCAGGTTCAAGCGATTCTCCTGCCTCAGCCTCCTGAGTAGCCAGGATTAGAGGCGCACGCCACCACACTGGGCTAATTTTTGGTAGAGACAGGGTTTCTCCGTGTTGGTCAGCCTGGTCTCGAACTCCCGATCTCAGGTGATCAGCCCACCTTGACTTCTCAAAGTGCTGGGATTACAGGCATGAGCCATCATGCCTGGCCTATGTAATTTTTTTTTTAATTAGCCAAATGTGGTGGTGTACACCTGTAGTCCCAGCTACTGAGGACAGTGAGGTGGGAGGATCACTTGAGCCTGGGATGGTGAGGCTGCTGTGAGCTATGATTGTTCCAGCCTGGACAAAAGTGAAACTTTGTCTCAAAAAAAAAAAAAAAAAAAAAAATAGGATAAGAAGTCAACTTTTCGAAAAAATATCCATGCTACCTGACCTACCACCCTGGCTTGGTAAAGGATATTGCCATTATGCTTCTAGCTCAGAGTTGTCAAATCACTGCCAGAGAACCACAATCACCCAAACCTGTTATACGAGTGTCATTTTCATGCACAGACTATGTTGCACTCAGCAGCTGTATTACGATAATAGAGTCCCCCCCAACTAAACTGTTGTTACTTCTAGCATTAGACACAAGCATTAATTCACATATAGCCACATACACATCATTGGAAACCAGCCTGAGTCCAGCTTCTCCTTTTGCAGAGATTTTATAGCCCCCTGGATGTGGATGCGGGGCTTCACACCCTGATTCCTGGGATGATCATTCATAACACACAATGTGGAAAATGCCCTTCAAGGAAACCAGGCTGTCCTGTGTGAACCTAGTGGGCAGGCATAGGAACAGGAAGGCTGAGATTAGAGCCTGCTCTACAGCGTTTTGATGTTTCCCGAGCCACTGCTGAGGCTCTGAGAGCTGATCAAAGGTACCTCTGCAGGCTGGAATTAACACAGCCTTGGTGAATCAGGCCAGCACCTGCCTGCAAATAGTAGCGTATTTCACCAAATCAAGTTAATCTTTTTGTCAAGGCAGGAGGTGGCAATCCTTTCATAAAACTTTCACAGGCTATTTATTCCTGTTGTATCTTAGCTTTCTGAAGGAAAAATATGGCCTACTTAATTTTCTTCCCTTGGAGATACATATTTACTTTAAAGCTGATCTTTACTCATGGTATATGCCCTTAAAGACCTCCAGCCCTAAAGAACGTGCCTTGTTTCCAAAATGGTGGAGGTTTTGGGTTTGGAAGAGAAGAATGAGACTGCATTGTCATAAATCTTCACTTTGCTTTTAATGCAGGTGGGACTTGTAACTTCAAGTATTTGTGTAAGAGAAGTACCTCACCTCTATTGGGGGGAAATATAGCTAAAAGCCATAATTTTTGTAGAGAGAAAACAGAAAGGCATAGCACAGAGTAAACTATAGCCACTAGGATAGATCTAAAGATTCTAGCAGAACTCAAATAAAAAACAGAAACTTACTTAAAAAAAAAAAAAAAAGCAGGTACTAGCCTAAGGCTGCAGGCTCAGAAAAATGAAACCTAGAAAGGGAAATGAAATGTGTTGAATAATAGATTAAGTGTTAAGTTAATACTTACGCAGAGAAGCTACGAAACAGATTTCTTGCCTTGGAGGAGTTCATTATTTCAGGCATTGGCTAGTCATGAGACTTAGGAAACCAGGAGGATGTGTCAGATCCTGCAAGCCTCTCCAAGAAGCAGATGTGGTCACGAGGAAATGGAGTGGGGGAGGGGAGGGAGGAATTTGAGAGAGCAGAAAAATAAGTTGTGATATTTGGAAAAGAGAGCTCGCATATGATCGTCTGCCAAAGCAACCCCCAAATCTTTATTGAACAGTATAATAGAAATCGAGACAGTTCCAAGTTGTTTCATTTCGGGGATAGGGTGTGGAAAGAGTGTGAGCTCACAGAATCACCCCGTGAGCATGGGTCCCATTACAGCTGGTAACCACAGACAAGCTGAACTTTGAAGAGTCTGCTTCCTCAGCTATGCAATGGGAATAACATGTCCCATCAGGGTTGTGAGGACTAAATATGTATATATGGTAGTCAATAAATATAATAATAATATAATTAATAATTTAATATAAGATGTTTAATAAATCCATATTTTCCTTCTCAAGTTAAACTAATACTTTCAATTTAATGCTGGGTTTACAGATGATAGAAAATAATACTGTAATGGAAAGGGCTATTTTTATTTATTTATTTATAAATAAAATAAAAAGAGAGATGGATTCTCACTCTTTTGCCCAGGCTGGAGTGCAGTGGTGTGATCTCCGCTCACTGCATCCTCCGCCTCCTAAGTTCAGGCAGTCCTCCTGCTTCAGCCTCCCAAGTAGCTGGGATTACAGGCATGCACCACCATGCCCTGCTAATATCTGTATTTCTAGTAGAGAAGGGGTTTCACCATGTTGGCTAGGCTGGTCTCAAACTCCTGGCCTCAAGTGATCTGCTCACCTTGGCCTCTCAAAGCACTGGGATTGCAGGCATGAGCCATCGTGACTGGCTGGACTATTTTTTATTTTAAGTTTCTTACTTTTATTTTTTCAATGAACAAAAGTATATATTTACGGTATACAACATGATGTTTTGATATATGTATCCATTGTGATATGACTGAATCAAACTGTTAATTAGTTAATTAAAAATAAATGCTGTTCTAGATTGTATAGATTTATTGTACAAGCAGGCTAGGGAAAAAAAGATGTTTTGGGTTTTTTTGAGACAGGGTCTTGCTGTGCTGTCCAGGCTGGAATGCAGTGGTGCAACTGTGGCTTACTCCAGCCTCAAACTCCGTGGCTCAAGCAATCCTCCCATCTCCGCCTTCCAAGTAGCTGGGACTAAAGGTGCACACCACCATGCCTGGCTAATTTTTAATTTTTCTGTAGAGACAAGACCTCGCTATGCTGCCCAGACTGGTAAGCCACCACGCCCAGCTGGAAAAAAAAATGTTGATTAATGTAATACACATGGGCTTTTCACAGAATCATTCAAGTAAATCAAATTTCAGAATGAAAATCAGGGCCGGGCACGGTGGTTCACACCTATAATCCCAGCACTTTGGGAGGCCGAGGCGGGAGGATCATGAGGTCAGGAATTCGAGACTAGCCTGGCCAACATGGTAAAACCTGGTCTCCACTAAAAATACCAAAATTAGCTGGGCATGGTGGCAGGCGCCTGTAATCCCTGCTACTCAGGAGGCTGAGGCAGAAGAATTGCTTGAACCCAGGAAGCGGAGGTTGCAGTGAGCTGAGATCACACCACTGCACTCTAGCCTGGGCGACAGAGCAAGACTCCATCTCAAAAAAAAAAAAAAGAGAAAGAAAATCAGGCTAGGCATAGTGGCTCACACTTGTAATCCCAGCACTTTGGGACACCGAGGCAGGAGGATTGCTTGAGGCCAGGAGTTTGGTACCAGCCTGAGGAACACAGCAAGACCTCATCTCTATAAAGTTTTAAAAGCTGGGCTTGGCGGAGCTCACCTTAGTCCTAGGTACTCAGGAGGCTGAGGCAGGAGGATCATTTGCACCCAGGAGTTCAAGAGTGCAATGAGGTATGACCACGTCACTGCATTCCAGCCTGGGTGACACAGCAAGATCCTGTCTCAAAACAGCCACCACCACCACCAAAAAATCCCTGAAAATATCAATGGAAAGAAATTAAAAGTGGCCAGGCGCGGTGGCTCATGCTTGTAATCCCAGCACTTTGGGAGGCCCAGACGAACAAACGATCTGAGGTCAGGAGTTTGAGACCAGCCTGGCCAACATGGTGAAACGCTATCTCTACTAAAAATACAAAAATTAACTGGGTACGGGGCATGTGCCTATAATCCCAGCTACTTGGGAGGCTGAGGCAGGAGAATCGCTTGAACCTGGGAGGCGGAGGTTGCAATGAGCCGAGATCACACCATTGCACTCCAGCCTGGGTGACAAGAGGGAGACTTCATCTCTCAAAAAAAAAAAAAAAGAAAAGAAAAAAGAAAGTAAAAGCAATAAAATGTTAATAATCAGACTAGTTAACAAGTCCAAAAGTTGTTTTCACTTGTTAAACAGGATAATTTTTTAAAAGAGGCATATGTAAAAATTTAATGTGTACTTTTTGTTGCATTTCAGCCTACTTACAGTCTCTGAATGCCTTATCCTCACATTACAATTTATATGGAATTGATGCCTTTAAAATATTAAAATATATATTAGCAAAAATTTGAGACAAGATAGGAGAATTGAATTTGTCCTAAGATCACTTTTGATCTGATCAAATGAGAATATGTTCCAATTTCAGTAATTTTCTTGATAAAGAAAATAGTTTGGAGGCTGGGTGAGGTGGCTCACACCTGTAATCCCAGCACTTTGGGAGGCCAAGGTAGGTGGATCATTTGAGGTCAGGAGTTCCAGACCAGCCTAGCCAACATGGTGAAACCCTGTCTCTACTAAAAATAAAAAAAAATGAGCCGGCGTGGTGGCATGCGCCTGTAATCCCAGCTACTTGGGAGCCTGAGGCATGAGAATTGCTTGAACCCGGGAGGAGGAGGTTGCAGTGAGCAGAGTTCAAGCCACTGTACTCCAGCCTGGGTGACAGAGTGAGACCCTGTCTCAGGAAAAAAAAAGAAAAGAAAAGAAAATCGTTTGGAACTTTTTCTTTCTTTTGCTTTCTTTCTTTGTTTTATTGAGATGGAGTTTCACTCTTGTTGCCCAGGCTAGAGTGCAATGGCACAATCTCCACCCACCGAAACCTCCACCTCCCGGGTTCAAGTGATTCTCCTGCCTCAGCCTCCCGAGTAGCTGAGATTACAAGAATGCACCGCCATGCCCAGCTAATTTTGTATTTTTAGTAGAGACAGGGTTTCCCCATGTTGGTCAGACTGGTCTCAAACTCTTGACCTCAGGTTATCCACCCATCTCGGCCTCCCAAAGTGCTGGGATTACAGGCATGAGCCACCTCACCTAGCCTAGAATATTTTTAAAAAACAAAACAAGCTGACACTTCCTAGGGTAACAATTTCTCTTCTGAAATCTCTCCATGGTTTTATTTTCCTTACCGGTATGCCATTTGTTTAATATTTGTCTGAATATTCCTTCTAAATCTGAGTAAATTTCCATCACTGGATTTGGTTCCCTTTGTAAGTCACCCACACTATGCTTCAAAGGTTGCACATTCTATTGATGTCTATAACACATTTCGTTCAAAAACCCTGTTTCCTTGATAGTTGGTTAAACCCCTGTACTACTGATTATTTTTATTCATTGATTTCTCATGCTTCCCTTCTTTGCCAGCTGTGCTATTGTAACCATCAACCCTAAGTTACTGCTCTTCTTTCAGCCACAAAGCATTTGTTGAATGTCTCTTTTCAGCCTCTGAATCATAAAACTCAGCCCAGAACATAGCCTGTTTTTAATTAGAGGTCAAGATTTTTGGAGGTTAAGACTTGACATATTCTCCTGTTAATGCGCTTAATGAGACCTAAAACTGATCTCTAAACATTGCTTTTTGCTCGCTGGCCAGTTTTCAGAGATAAATTTTACTTTTTGATTTAATACAAATGAATATTTTGTATTCCTGCAGTGTTTTGGGGTCTACCAGTCAGAGGCTTAGTTTTACATTTGTATGAGCTACGTGTATATAGTGTCAAATATCAAATTTATGCAAACTCTAATTGAACAAGCTGACCTGGGTGACAAAATAATTCTACAGAAAATTACATTTCTCTAAGACCAATTACATTTCTGTAAGACTATAATTTTCAGTACTTCTGTCCAAACAAAAAGACTACAAAAACAATTTTTTTTTCTTTTTAGGTCTAGAAAAAGAATGGTCAACTCCCTATGTTCTGGATAAGGAGAGAAACAACGGCTGATTTAAAGAATTATTTAAGGCGGTGGTTCTCAATCTTGTCTAAGCATTGGAAGAAGATCTCACTAAGAGATCTTCTAAAAATTCCCAACTCAAGGCCACAGTATTTTTTTTAAGCTTTCCGGGTTATTCCAGTGTCAAGTTTGAGAACCATTAATTTGGAGTTTCAAAGTAACTATAGTAAAATTCTAGTTTCTAGTAATGGTGGATATTTTTTTCTTTTTTAGACTAATCCCCTGCAGGTAGCAATCATAAAGTATGAATGAACAAAAAGTTAAACAAACAAAAAACTAGTTGGAGGCCTGAAGAATAACCACAAGCAGGCAGAAACTGGACAGTCATCTTCCCTTAAAAGAAGGGAACCTCAAGATGTACAAGTTTGTACCTTTAAGCCTGAAGGCAGTCTTTATTCTTCAAAAGGTTAGGGGTGGCAGAAAGCTGCAACTTCAGTGGCTTGAGATGTCAAGAACAGAGGTGGGGTCAGGAGAGCAGAGCAAAAGCTGGGGAGGCTAGGCGAAGAATTCTGGAAATAGGGGAACTGAAGAAGGAGGAAATCTCAACCTCTGAACAGAAATTTTGTTCAAATCCCTAGTTGATTTGCACAGCCCAGTGGGCCCACTGAAAGGCAGCAGCCGAAAGCTGAAAACTAATCAGAGACTTCGGCTGCTTATCCATTACAGGATGGTTTGAAGTTTCATTTCAGCCAAATGAGCTGCCTGAGGACAAACGTTAACTGTTCAGAGGAACGTAGCTGAATCCATAGTCTTTATGAATATACCACCCATATTGTCCAGCATATAATAAAAAACAGACAAGCGAAAAAAAAAAAAAAAAGCGAAGTGACCCCATACAGAAGTGAAATACAATGAATGGAAACTGATTCTGAGTAAGACATGTTACAATAAGCAAACATGTATTTAAGAGAGCTATTATAAATGCATATAAGGATATATATTTATAGTAATGAGGAATCTCAGAAGAGTATTAGGAATGCTAAAGAACCAAATGGAAATTTTACATGTGAAAAATATAGGGTAACTGTAATGAAAGTCCACTGGATGAGTTCATCAGCATACTGAAGACAGTACAAGAGTTAGTGAATTGCCAATAAATTATACAAATTATTCTATCTAAAATAGAAACAAGACTGAAGAAAGAAGAACTTCAGAGACAGGTAGGAAAACCTCAAGTGATGTAATGTAAATTTACTGGCTTCTAGGAGACAGGACAGCAGAAAATAAATGGAAAAAAATGGCCAAAATTTACCCAAATATGACTTTAAAATAAAAATAAAAACACAGATTTACAGATCCAAGAAGTTCGGTGAACCCCCAGCTAAATAAGTACAAAGAACCATACCTAGGCACATTTTAGTGAAACTGCTGAAATTCAAAAAACAGCCAGAGGAAAAGACATTATATATATGAGAATCATGATACAAATGACAGCTGATGTCTCATCAGAAACAATGGAGACAAAAGACGATAAATGCTTTCGAAGTGCTATAAGAAAAAAAGCTATCAACCAAGAATTCTCCATCAGTGAAATGATCCTTCAAAGATTAGTGAAAGAAAGTCATTTTCAATGAACTCATTTTCAAAGAGTTTCAATGAGCCTAAACTTATCAGCAGCAGGCCTGGATTACAGTTCTCAAAGAAATCATTCAAGCTGAAAAGGAAAGACATCAGATGTCGCTCAAATATATAGGAGAATGAAGAACATCAGAAATGGTCAGTATTTGGCAAATATAAAAGATACATACATTCTTTTTTCTCTTAATCATTTAAATGACATTTGCTTGTTTTAAGTAAAAATTACAGCATTGTCCTTTGTGTTTGTTATCTATGTAGCCGTTAATACATGTGAAAAGCCGGGCGCGGTGGCTCACGCCTGTAATCCCAGCACTTTGGGAGGCCGAGGCGGGTGGATCACGAGGTTAAGAGATCGAGACCATCCTGGTCAACATGGTGAAACCCCGTCTCTACTAAAAATACAAAAATTAGCTGGGCATGGTGGCACGTGCCTGTAGTCCCAGCTACTCAGGAGGCTGAGGCAGGAGAATTGCTTGAACCCAGGAGGCGGAGGTTGCAGTGAGCCGAGATCGCGCCACTGCACTCCAGTCTGGGTAACAAGAGCGAAACTCCGTCTCAAAAAAAAAAAAAAAAAAAATACATGTGAAAAACCAAGGAAGAGAGAGGGAGTGTGAATGGAACTACTGCTGCAAGGTTCTATATTTTATGTGAAGCTGTATCATGTTAACCCTAAGTAGACTGTAGTTGGTTAAAGATGTTGCAATACCTAGAAGAACCATTTTAAAAATACGGTGTATGGCTTATAAACCAATAGAAAAATTAAAACACAAAACTGCATTTGTACCCCCTAAATCTATAAAAATAGGCTGAGCTTGGTGGCTCACACCTGTAATCCCAACAGTTTGGGAGTCTGAGGCAGGTGATTCACTTGAGGTCAGGAGTTTAAAACCAACCTGGGCAACATGGCAAAATCCCATCTCTACTGAAAATACAAAAAAATTAGCCAGGTGTGGTGGTGCATGCCTATAATCTCAGCTACTTGGGAGGCTGAGGCACGAGAATCCCTTGAACCTGGGAGCTGGAGGTGGCAGTGAGCCAAGATCATGCCACTGTACTCTGGCCTGGGCAAAAGTGTGTCAAAAAAATAAATAAATAAAACCTTTAAAAAGAAAAAACAAATGTTCTCGATGCAAAAGTCTCATCTAAAAAAAAGAATAAAGAAAAAAAAATTCAACCTGAAAAAAGGCAGAAAAAGAGAAGCAGCAAAAAAAGCCAAATGGTAAACTCAATCTAAACATATCAATAGTTACAGTAAATGTAAATTGACAAATGCTAAGTAAAAGGCAGACATTAGACTAAATAAAAAAGCAAGACCCAACTATATGCAATATGAGATGAACTTCAAAAACAGAGGTAGAAAGTGAACAAATTGGGGGCAGGCTAGGAAAAAAAAATTTTTTTTTAAGATATATTGCACCATGTAAATTATAAGCATAAAAATCATTTCTATTTGGCTTTGATATTAATAGCTTACATTTTTCAATTACATGTACCTGTTTTTAAATAATGGTTTACATTCACTGAACATCAGCTATTACCAACTGTGACCTGTAACAACCTCCATAGAGAAAAAATAAAGTAAAACAGAGAATTGAGGGTGACTTTTTTTTTTAATCTTTGGGTTTCATTGACTCTCTTAATGGTTTTTCTTTTAAATGAGTCATATGGCTCCTTTCCTTCCCCTTCCGGTGTGAGTGATAAAACACTGTATCAGGGCAATCCCTCAACTATACTAAAGCAAAATGTTCAGCCTTTGATCTAGCTGTTGGAGCAAGGAATGATTCTGGATCACCTTTTCGTCATTCATTTTTATTGTTTGTTTTTTTCCTTGTGTTTACTCTACTAGTACTTTTTGAGTTTTTATCTATTTCTGTGACTCTCTGAGGTGGGGCTAGACCACTCTAAGCTGAGTGCCTTACAAAGCTGTACCCCACAGGCACAACATTCCCTCAATTTTCTTACACCTCTGTGTAGTCATCATCAGTTTGTTTTTTCACTTACAACAAAAGTCTTTGAGTTTAGCTCTTTCTACAGTAGGGACTTTCTAAAGTAGTTTCAAAATTAGACAAACTTAAATTTGTAAGAACTTTCCTACATTCTTTAAACAATACTGAAGCTCTGATGCTCCCTCTCGCACTTACAATTCATAGCTGGGGCGGAGCTGGAAAGAACATGACTGTAACAACAAAGAAAGCTCATACTAAGCATGACTACAAAGAATGGTTTTGTGGCATGTGACAAATCTGCTCAACCATACAAGTGAAAGGAGCAACATCAATTCCCTTCTGGCCATCTGGGCTTTGTAAGTGATTGTCCATCCCAACAAACTCCACTTGTACATAGCACTATTTTTTCAAACTGTGACCTTGGAAAATACTTACCTAATAAACTAACAATCCCACCATAGACAGAATCCCACTGTTTATTTCATCATTTTAGAAAACATTTTAAGATGTTTTAAAAGGTAATTTCCCTGCAACTACTATACTCTATTTGAATAGAAATGCCTTAATTAACTGTACTACTGAAATTAAGGGTAATGTGGAAAAAGGGCAAGAGATTGCTTGGGTTGTTTTCTTCTGAAAACTTAGCAATAACTGGATGCTTCAAGACTTTTCTTTACAAAATGGTCATGTTTTAAACTATGCAGGACAGTTCAATAAGGGATTTAGTGGATAGCTAAACAGTGAAATGATTCATCTCAATTTGCCACGCAGTTTAAGTAAAGTTCTAAGGGCCTGCTATCAAGAGTAAATATCACACATCCTGTTTATGCAAACTGGCTTGTTGTCCACAGTTTTTCAAAGAGCTGGTGACACCCCCTAACACTGCACCTTATCCCTCAAGCTTCCTGCTCGCTGGGGTGCTATATTCCTGCTCATTTTTAAGAAGCACCTCCCTCAACAGAAATACTCTGAATTACAACAATTTTTAAAGAAAATACTTTATTATGTCATGAAAAAAAAAGGCATCAACTAGATTCATACTTGTTTGAAAAAAAAAAAACTGAAAATTTATTAATTAGACAGTATGTGGGCATCCTGTTCCACATGGGAATGAGAAGATGCTATAGGTTCTCTAAGTATTGCACAGTCTGAAAAAATAACAAAAACGGGGAAGGGAAGGAAAAAAAAAATCACATGATATTGGGAACCTCTCACATTGTGAATAATCTACCAAGAAACATTTAAAAAAGAAAACCCTTCGTTTCTACAGTAGCTTTGAGTTTATAGTTCTTGGAATGACTGTATTCCATTGAAGACATCTCAGTAAC
Organism: Alouatta palliata; assembly: GCA_004027835.1. NCBI lineage: Eukaryota > Metazoa > Chordata > Mammalia > Primates > Atelidae > Alouatta > Alouatta palliata. The sequence continues at coordinate 61,108 of PVKV010006606.1, forward strand.
AGGAAGCTGTTTTAGCAATCCCATGTGCAAATATTAATAAAAAATATATAAAATAATGCAATTCATCTCTTGCCATCACCCCGGCAATCATGACATTTCTGAGAACGGTTTTGCTTGAAAATGGGTTAAGCTGTAAGTTTTGCCTGAAGCTCCATCTCTGCAGCCCGTTTGAGTGCAACATCCACTAGAAGCTGAAATCCACTGAAGTCCTGGTTGAGGTCCGGTGGAGTAGGGGGAGGAGTGTTGAAAAGACCGCTCTGTGTATTTGTACTTGGTCCAGATTTACACGTGTCCTCTGGGTACACAAGAGAGGTGTCTGTGAAGTTGTTGGCCGCTATCTGCTGTATATCTGTGTTTTGTCCCACACCAACCGACTGGCAGAGAGAGAAAGGGACATCTTTCAACGCAGTCACAGTGGTATGGCAGATCACTGATGGACGAGCCAAAACTGACCCCGGGGATGATGGCTTAGGAGACAGTGGCCTCCCTAGGGTTGGGTTTGGCCCAGCTGTACAGGAATGAAATGGGGTCTCCTCTAGAGCTGGCATGAAGTTTTTGATGCCCATCACAGACTCCACAGAGCTCGTTTCAGAAATCTTGGCTCCGCGGCGGGAAATTGTGAACTGATTTGGATCTTTGCCGTCCTTTCTCAGCATGTCAGGGAGGAGCCTTCGGCGGGCGTTGATGAACCAATTACAGACCTGAAATCATATCGGTACGCTTTAACACTTTCCTCATTCACTCAGCCAACAAGTTCTGAGAACGTTCTATGGGGTACCTAATTGATCTTTCTCTCTGTATTAAAGAAAGCATGAAAAGGCTTATCTGGACTTACAACGTTATTTCAAGGTATTTGAGCTCCGCCAAGCAAGAAAGCTGCCTCCTATCATAAACCTTCTAGTTTCTAATACAAATTTCCTTTTTTGCCTCTTCATCCTTAAACATTTTCAGGACGAAGAAAAAGTTATAAAATCTCTGCCAGGCGCAGTGGCTCATGCCTGTAATACCAGCACTTTGGGAGGCCGAGGTGCGTGGATCACGAGGTCAGATCGAGAACATCCCGGCCCAACATGGTGAAAACCATCCCTACTAAAATATAAAAAATTGGCCCCAGCGTGGTGGCGCGTGCCTGTAGTCCCAGCTACTCGGAAGGCTGAGGTAGGGGAATTGCTTGAACCCAGGAGGCAGAGGTTGCAGAGAGCGGAGATTGCGCCACTGCACTCCAGTCTGGTGACACAGCAAGACTCCGTTTCAAAAAACAAAACAAAATATAAAATCTCAAATGCTTGAAAACAATTTGAGAGAGTGAGAGAAGTTTACCTTTTAACTCGCCCCATTTTAACCTGTCACCTACTGTCCCAACATTTAAGTTAATCAACTACAGGAAAACCTCATCTTATGAAAAGGGCCACTCCTCCCAGTAACTGATTTTTCCCAGTTCAAACGACTATGTCAACAGATATAACATGAATTACCTCACTGAAGTCTGTCCCTGTTTAAATATCAAACCAGTTTCCTGGGCAATAGAGTAAGGTTTAACCTCCTTCTGTTGCATAAAGAAGGTTCCTTTAGGCATTAAAGGAAATGCTATCTGACAGATAACTGTGAAGTGTTTCTGTGTTCTCTAAATAGCTAGTTATTAGCTTTTAACACTATCAAGTTTACAATAAAAAGATATTCCTTCCGTCTTGGAGTGGGGAGGAGCTTCATGACTCACAGGAATGCCATAAAATGACTTTGAAAATAAAAATGCATCTGTAAACCTCATGCTGTCTTTCTTTACCTGTAGTGTAGACAGGCGTGTTTGCTGGGACAGCAATGCTTTTTCTTGCTCGGAAGGATAGGCATTGTAACGGTGCTCATACAGCCAATCCCGAAGAATCTGCACAGACTCCTTGGGTAGGTTGCCCCTTCTCCTTCTCTTGCTTGAGCCAGCGGATGAAGAAAGGTCCAAGGGAATGTCCATACTGTCCTCATCCTCACTCTCACTGCCAGATGCCGCAACAATACCTATGAAAGGACAAGGGCCAGTTGTCAATTGCTTTTACAAGCAGAGCAACTACTGCAAAGCTCACTTCTGCGGATCATTCAGTGTAACCATGTTTTCCCAGCAACCGAGAGCGAGAGGAGCCGTGTTTTCTGTCCTGAATTCAGGGTACAAGTAAAAGTGATTTGACTAGCGCCACATGGAGAATTCTCAGTCAAATGCCAGACGCCTTTCCTCAGCCGCTTTCCTCCAGGATTCATTAACTTCTCACATTCCTTTTGAATGATGCTCAGAAAACTGTTTCGTCTAATCATTAGAGGAGACAAATTGCACCCAAAGCGAATAACCTCTTACATCTGAAACAGGGAGGGTGCCATGGCAGTTGCAATGTGCCTATCAACCTTCTTTCTAAGATCAGTGCTAACTAGGAAAAGCAGCCTAACTAGTATCCTAATGCAGATTTTAAATGTTACTCTCCCTCTTTCTTCTACTGAAGGTTTGAAGTAAAAGGGGACACCTGTACTTTTTTTTTTCAGGGATATGCAGAAGCAAATTTACATACTACACCAAACTCAGTATCCTAAAGGTAAAATACATGCTAAAAATCTCTGCTATTTCCATGCCTGGTCATTTAGTATTCACTGCCATCTACATTTATTCGAAATTAGACATCTTCTTTAAGTGGGCAGTACTAGTCACTTTTTATTAAATACAACCACTGATGTCTTCTGTTTCATCAAACAAAAATATTTTTCTACTACTGGTACTTTAATAAGGTCAAAAGTTGACTAATAGTAAATGAATTTAAAATGTCTCTTAAATTTCAGCTGCCAGTTAGATCTCAACCTAGAATAGAATACTACATATCAATAAGCAGAGTTTAGTCTTAAATGATTACATGACAAAGGAAACTGAATATGCAAGCCCCAGAGGAAGTTCTTTTGGCTGTAAGTACTTTAATCCTGCCAGAAATTTTAAGAATTCACAAGCCATAGAGAATATTTAAATCACAGATGGACTGGGTTCAATAAAACTACAGACCTGGCCTTTACAGATATTTAAACATCATTCTGAAGTTAAAAAAAAAAATTAAATAACAAACGCTATTAACTCCACCTTTCAAAAACTACAGCAGGCTACTCCGAATGACTAAAGAAATACATTCTTTTGTTTGTAGGCAATCTAGAATCTTAAAAATAGAAATGAATTACAAACAATGGCATGCCTGAAAACATCAGTACTTCTGTATTAAGGGAAGTAACTAAAATAACAAAAAAATGTAAAGGTATGCATTTTTAGCTTTGTATACTTTCTTTCCTCTGTAGTACGTAATTTTGGTTGAAAACATTACTTGACCTTAATTAAGCCAGTTCACCTAGACAGGAAATAAAAATGAAATATTTTTTTAAAAGGAATTTTTCCCACCCTTTTAATTGATTCTGATTTGGTGACACATTTTTAGTTTTGGACTGCAGGGGGCAGAAGTTGCTGGAGGCTATTCCTACAAAAGGCAGAACTCTCCAAAGACAAAGTAAAGCAAGTTCTAACAAAGAGATGGATCATCTTGCAAATTCACTTTAGCTCACGGCTTAATAAACAGCTACAAATAAACCGCCCAAGAATCCTAAGTTTTAACTGCCGTGTATTTTAAATTTCCCTCCCCGGATGACTGAAATTTTGTAAAAAGTTTTTTAAAAGTGCCCATTTAAAACTGAAACTACTTTCACTATTGACAAGATGAGAATTTCAAAAACCATATTTAAATTTGGGTGAAGAACTATTATTAAAAAGCTTAAAGAAATAATAGCTGAGTTCCTGTCTCACATTGGGTTTAATAGTAAAGAAATCGAACTTTAAAAAAAAGTGTCAAGTTAATTAAATGACTAAAGCAAATTTGAATAAAGTAATTTGTTTAAACTCTCCTATGTCTGAAAAGCCAGACATTCTTCTCAAGGCTATTATCTCCTTCCTTTTTTTAATCTAGAAAAAGTATGAAAATTTGCTCATTGAACAGTGAATTCCCCACTGTAAGTTGGTAATCACAAAGAGTCTGAAACAAAAGCCCCTGAAGCCTGCCCTTTGATCTGCTTGCCTAGTTTGACAAGAAGCCTGATCTTTCAGAATAGGTTAGTGACACACAAAAGCAGGTTTCAGTTAAGCAACACCAAACTGCAGCGCGACTTTACTCTGTTCTCAGTTTATTTAAATAAATGAATGCCAGGCTTCTGGAACTCTTAACAAATATTTCCAATATGTGCACAAAAGCTTTAGTAACAGGAAGTTAAGACTGCAGTTCCTAGGCTACGCCAGCTGATATTTCACTGCAGTAAAACCACGTTTGCTGCTGTCAGGACTGTTTTCATTAAAACCCTCCCTCCTGGTTGTGGCTTAACTTGAAAAAACAAAGACTTTTTTCCTCCTTACTCATTTCCTATTGTAACAGAGCTTTTGAAAAGTTTCCCGGTTAAGACTTGATTCCAAACTTCTTGCTTTGCTTACACTTCAAAAAATGTGGCGGTGGGAAGGGTGGGAGCAGACTCACAAACTTCTTTCATTCTATCCACATACAAGGAAATGTGTAGAAAGCCACAACATGGCCTGAGGATCCCACTGCTCTAAGCAGAGACCTTGTTTCTGCACTTTTTTTTTCCTTTCTTTTTTTGAGAGGGAGTTTCGCTCTTGTTGCCAAGGCTGGAGTGCAATGGCGCGACCTTGGCTCACCGCAACCTCCGCCTCCCGGGTTCAAGCGATTCTCCTGCCTCAGCCTCCTGAGTAGCTGGGATTACAGGCATACGGCACCACGCCCGGCTAATTTTTTATTTTTAGTAGAGACGGGTTTTCTCCATGTTGGTCAGGCTGCTCTTGATCTACCGACCTCAGGTGATCTTCCTGTCTCAACCTCCCAAAGTGCTGGGATTACAGGCTTGAGTTACCGCGCCGGCACTGCACTTTCCTGAATAGCTCGGTAACACCAAGATGAGACTGGGGGGCAGGGAGACTCTGGTTGTGAAGAGAATCTAGAAATAAAATCGACAGGAAAAGTCGAGGTGCAAATTAGGGAAAAGCAAATTTAACCCAAGTTTCCTGATCAGAAGAAGTTCGCCTTTGATCCGGGATAGATGTCTCTCGCCTGTAATCTCAGAAGTTTGGGAGGCCAACGCTAGAGGATCTCTTGAACCCAGGAGTTAGAGCCCGTCTCCAGGAAAAAAAAGAAAAACAAAATTCAATATATCCTTGGGAGAAGCAACAGGAATCGAACACCCAAGCCATCAAATCCAGGTGTGCTAGGCGACCCCAGCCAAAGAGCAATCCTAAAGTAGGAATTCAACAGTTAGAAACTGGGAACAAAAAGACCTTATCGATCCTTCTTTCGGCTTGTTTTTAAGCCATTTTAGATCTTTTGGTGTCACTCCCAGCTTTCTGGGAGGACACGCTATTATCATACACCAGTCTTACCAAACCCCGGGCTTGAGAGAATGGAGTTTGAAAGTGCACTTGCTTTAAGAAAACTTGAAAAGATTTCAGACTTTTATAGGACAATAGGCGGGCCTGACTTCCTCAGGAGTCCTTCCAGAGCCGACCAAGAAGCCTCCCCCCTCCCAGGTAGTTTTAGAGGCGCGGGAGGAGGACCGCGGAGGAGCACGGAGAGAGGGAGGGGCCCAAGGAGGAAAGCAAGTAGCTTTTGTTCTTGAGAGTTCCTCAGCCCCAAGTGAAACAGGCCCGCACACTGCACGAGTTAACACAAGCAAAGGAACTCCAGGTCCCAAGAAACTAGAAATGAGGCCGTGAATCCCACGTTCTCAGGGGCCTGCCCACCCTAGACGTCTCGCCAAGGGAACCTAAAAAGGGAAAAGAAACCCGGATAACCTCGGCAGCCTCGGCTGCCCCCACGAGCCCTGAAGCACTCGCAAAGTTTCTCTTCCAGCACGTCACCTTTGTTTCCATGAGTCGGCACCGAAGAGATGGACCCGGCGCGCCCTGGGATGTGGACCACGAAGGTTCCCACCCTTGCGGCCTCGGGGCTCAGCCTCTGTCCCCGACTCTGGGGATAGGGCACGCGGCGGTGGGGGGCGCGCCGAGGGAGGTGGCAGGAGGGCCCCGGGAGTACAGAGGGGGTCGCCAGGGAGGGCCAGGGCGCAGCGGGAAGGTAGGGGAAAGTGCCGCGGAAGAGTCGAAGGGGACGCCAGGGAAGCCGTGGAGGAAGAAGGCCGGGGTTCCCGCAGTGGGGGGCGGGCCAAGGAAAATAATCAGAGCCGCCCCCGCCAGAGCCCGAACAATGTGGGGAGCCCACCCGGGCGGAAGGCCGGCTCTGTGCTAGAACCATGCTCCTAACTGACCCCCGCACACTTATTCCGGGGAGCCCCACCAGAACAGACAGCGAGCCTTCCTAGACCTGTCAGTCCTCCCAAGGGTCGGCACGGCTTTCACGGGGCGTCTCGGACGCTCCCCGCGGGTTTTCTCCCGGAGTCAATTCCTTGTCCAGTGTCCTCCCTCCGTCCCGCGGGGAGGGGACCTCGGGGCGTTCTACCACCAACGACTACCAGTTGATCCGAGTTTCACGTTTAATTTCACTCTCACTGGGAAAGCCTGGCAGCAGTGGGAAGCTCCACGCGTTTCGGAGCCTCCCACAGAAACGCAACCGAAGGAACCCCGCTGGCCTAGCGGCTAACCCCAAGGAACGCCCCCCAGCGGGCCGGGTCTGAAAGAATGCGGAGTTCCAAACTCCAGGCCGCTCCCGGGCATGCGCAGCAGCGCCGCCCCTCCCGTCCGCTTCCCGAGCGATTAACTTCTGTTTTGAAGCACTCCACATAAATCACAACAGAAACGCCACCTCCAGCCCACAGCTGAACACTCGGGGGACCTCCCAGCCAGGGACTCAAAAGTTAACTTCAAAAGGGACTTCACATTCTTTGACCTTTCGGGGTGTTGTGCGTGGTTTCTTCCCCCCCGCCCCCCGCGGTGCATTTTGTTTTTAAACCAAACTGACGGCAAGTTTTACTTGCAAAGCTTCCAGAACGCTTTGTGGAAACAATGACAGCCTCGCTCTTTGCACTTACAACCAAGCCTGCTTGTCACTTTTGGACACATTTTGACTGCACGCCGCTTGAAGCGGCTGGCCCTGTGTCCTAACTCTTCCTCCTGCCCCAAAATTCATCGTGGGAAAACTTTTAGAGACTGGGAATTTATAAAAGTCTGGCTTTCCAGAGTTGTTTACAACTAAGGACGATGTAGGGGTCCACAATCACATTCCTTCCAGCGTAAAAACACCACATCCCTAAAGAACAGTGCTCGGGCCCGGCTGGGAGTAGGGGGGCTGTGGGGGGGAGGCCAGGAGTGAACTTTCTTTCAGACAAAGGCGCGGCGGTGCCGCAGCCCCCGCGGCCTCGGATCGCGATCGGGAAAAACGAGGTGCTGGGTCCCCCCGACTCTGACCCCATATCCCCAGCACGGGAGAAAGAGCGAGCAGCCACGCGGCTGCTGGGCCGAGCGTGGGGTGTCGGCGGAGACAATGAAACTTGCAGGCGCACAAACAAGGCGCTGAGCGTGTTTCTTGACAACGTGCCAGCAGCGTGGAGAGGATCGCCCCACAACAGCCCCTCGTGTTGTGTCTAGCAGGAAAACAACCGCTGCCGTTTCAGATGCAGCCTCAACAAAGAGCACGGCCGCCGCTCCAGCCTAAGCGCCTCTGAGCGGAAAAGTCCACCAAGCGACTCGACGCGGCGCGACACGGACAGCACGTTTCCCCCGGACTCGCGTCCCCGGGTGCGCGCGGCCCGCGGCCGCCTTACCTTTCTTGCCTTTCATTCTGGAACTCCCCTCCCAGCACGAGGCAGGGCTGGGGTCTCGAGGGGCCAGGAGCGGGGACCCAGGGGACAAGCGATCGTCTCTTTCACGGCCGACTCTCCCGTAACTTGTAGGACGTGCTCCAGCCGTTATTGCTAAACAGGGCGCTCTGATCCCTGGCGCCCGCTCCTTGGGTGGAATTCAAGTGACACTCTGGCTTCCTCCTGCCGGGATCTTCTGGCAGCCGGCCGGGGGCTCTCCCTCGCCCAACTCTCTCTCCTCCCCTCTCCTCTCCTTTGTTCCCTGCTCCTGCTCGGCGCACCTCGGCGCTGTCAGAGTGAGAAAGGCAAAGAGGGAAGGTACAGGAGGTCCTGCCTCCGCCCCCAGCCGCCCGCCCCGTCCCCTCCACCCCCGCCCCGCCGCTCCTCCGCCCCTCCCCCGCACCTTCCAGCCCGGGAAGACTGGACCCAGCGCGGCGGCCGCTGTCACTAGTCCCTGGGGGGGTGGGCGCGGACGCGGGGGGCGGCCGTGTCCAGAAACGCGATTCTTTCCGACTGCCGCTCACTGACCGCCCACATCCCTCTCCCGGCGGTGGGGGCACCAGCCGAGCGCCCCAGGTTTCTTCCTTGGGCCTTTCTTCCCGGGGCTGGCGAGGGTGCCTTTGGTTAGGAAATTGCAACAGATGGAAAAAAGGACACCTCCCTCCTTCCGTCCTCCACCCCAGGGAAGAAAAGCCTCCCCGTCTCGTTTTTGACAGCTACCCCGAACTTCTCCGTCCCCGCTCTAGCCGCACGAGACAGCCGCCTCTGATTCAAGGGGCGGGGCACGGGAGGAAAAGTATTCGAGACAAGAACCAACTTCTTCCAGAATGCGCGGCTGCCATTGACACGCGGGCGCGGCGCGGCGCACCCTTCTCCTCCTGGGGTTCTTCCTCCAGCAACAACAGTGGGAGGTCGGCGGGGGTGGGGGTGGGGGTGGGATGATGAGACACAGCCTAAGCAAACGTCTGTTCCCCCGGGCTAAAGCTGCGAGTTCCGGACTGGATTGCAAGGCAGTTTCGAAATCTGACACGTTGCGGACAGACACTTGTCATGCTCACATGCTCTTTAAACGTCTCTGCCTGGGGACGGCCGGGTGCGCGCCCGCCTCGCCACGACTCCGCCTGACACCCCCAGTAGCCGGACCCCGACAGCGGCGCTTTTATAGCTCAAGGGTGACCACGCCGTGGCTGCTCATCTGTTTCGGTCAACAGTGTCTACTTTTAGGACTGGAATCCTGCTAGGGGAGCCCTTCTCCCCTCCGGTATTTCAAACAGAAACTAGCCATTAAGTAAACACGCGTTCCTGTTGACTTATTTTGGTCCACAGTTAGGAGGGATCCAACAGGAGTTTCTTGATGAAATTGCCCTTTCAAAGATCAGATGCTGTTTGGTTAACTTAAGGAAACGCATGCCCCCTCCTCTGGTTCTAGTTTTCGCGTGGTTACGTCCCGTTGTTTTGAAGCAAACGAACTGTCACATGCCACACAGTGAGACTTCCTCCATCACTTGAAAAAGAAAAAAAGAAAAAACCCAAACGTAAATAAGCCTAGCAGAGACAGCACCCAGGTCTGCCTCCAGCCTGGGCTCTGTGCTGTTTTTGTTCTGTAACCTCGGTGGAGATGCCGGCAGGAGAAGCTGGGCGGAAATAAGGTTAAATCTGAGGACTACTAAGGCAGCCAAGGGATAACTAACTCGACTTTGGAGCGTCTGTTTCAGGATTATGCCGAAAATTAGAGCCAGTCTGCCACCCTCAAAAAAAACCACCCCCGCCCCGAGAGTGCGTGGAAGCCAGAGTTTAAAGAGCCTGGGTGGTTTTTCCAATTACAGGACTTAAAATGAATCAACAGGGGGAAAAAAGCGTCTCTCTAAGCAGGCAGCAACCTTACGATTTTTTTTTCTACTGTGGTTTGCTGACTGCTCGGCACAGAAGACAACACATATCTGAAACGGCTCCTGGGGAACGTGGTCCTGGGGAGAAGCCACCAGCCCGGACACTGCACTGCAACTGCCGAGAGCGCAGTTGCTTCCTGGGCCTGGCTGCAGATGAATCAGCTGCTGCGCCCAGTGCGGGACAGATGTGGCGTGGGGAGCCGGCCAGCGCCCGGGCAGCCCGTTAGAGGGCCGCCTCGCTATTTCATTTGAAGGGTTGTTTGTGGCTGGGATTGGTGGCTCATATCCGCTGGGGATCCGGGAGCGAAGGGAGGAGAGACGCAAGGAGGAGGAGCTGGGGGCCGGGCGACGCTGCGACTCCGCGGTCTGAGTGGCAGGAGCCTCATCTGCAACCGGGCGGTTACTGGGGAGACGCTTTGTTTGCTGACTTCGAAAGCGGCTTCGGCTGCCTCGGCCGCTTTCGAAGCCACTCCACTAAACACGCCTTCGGTCGGTTTAACCCTGCCTACCCACCATCCCAGCCCGCTTTGGGCAGCTCGAGACAAAAATGTTTCCTTCTTCCCTGTGGTTCTCCTTGGCCACGCGGTTGCTTTCATTATGTACACAAAGGTAGCTTTGCTTTCGTCCAAGTGGACTTGGCTAATGACTGCGATTCTCAGGCAACCGAGATGGAAACCGAGAATTGGAGAGGGTTTATAGCTTGAAAACAAACTTTCCAGGAGAAGGGGGGAGGGGCGGAGAGAATTAAAAGTGGCTTTCAAATTAGGGAAAGTTAAAAATGGAGATGTGAACTCACCTTGGCTAGTTGTCAGGCTTAATAGGGCCAACGCACTATCAAATCATATCGAAACAGTTATTAAAGCTGGCGAGGCGCTCCAAAGAGAAACACTGGCACAATTCTGAAATGCAGCGAAAGCTTATAGAATACACTTCCCCTGGTAGACGCACCCCCACTGCCCCCTACTCCCCAACCCTGATCCCAAACTTGTTTGGAGCTTTGGATTCTTGGTGCATTCTGGAAAGAAAGTGCCCGGTGTCAGCGCAACATAACAAAGGAAACAGCCTCAAAAAAGTGGGCTTCAGATACCAGCAATTGCTTAGGATATTTTTTGTTGATTCGTTTTTCTCGAGGTGGAAAAACAAGTTTCGCTTCTAGCTTTGTCAGTCCCTTGGAGTCTCGGGGCCTTACTATAAAACGGATTCACCCCCGCCCTACCCGGTGAGTTCCTCTGGCCAGGCGGCGGGGCTCGGTAAGTAAATTATTTAAAATAAAAATAAAAAATAAAAAAAAAACGGATTCAATGACTTTTAAGATTCTTTCCAGTGTTTTTTTTTGTTGTTGTTGTTTTTTTTTTAAGAAAAGTGTATGGAATCAAATTTGCTACGTATTATTTGCTGATTCATATGAATGTTAATTGAATTGAGAGAGTGCCAGAGTAAAATTCAGGCGTTGCTTAATGCTGGCAGAGGCTGCTGATAAACGTTTTTCACCATTATTTTTCTTCTCTCTAGGCACACATAGTTCCTTTTGGTGTCTTATCTTCTGAAGCTGCCTCAAGGACAAGCAAGGAGAGCTGTTAAAAAGTTAAGTTATTTTTCACAGCCTGCAGACCCTTCAAAGGCAAGAAAGCAAATAGAAACTTGAAAAGGCAAATAAGCCAGAAAAGTGTACTAATAAATGCAGTTAACAGGATTATTTTTTGATGCCAGATCCACCAACTGAAGATTGGAGGATGTATTTGTTTCTTTTACTCAACAACAATTGATGAAGCATGATTTTCATCAAGGCCTGTGTTCTAGGTGGAAGAAGGGTGACTCACCCAGTTATTGGATCTCGACTTCTAGTCTCTGGAAGGCAGATATTTTTTATAAAAAATATAGACAGCTAGGCTCTAAACACTGGACAAGACTTCTGTAATCACCCTCTCACATCTCAGGTCAGAGGGTCTTGGACTGCTTAAGAAAGAGCTGACCATTGTCTTAAGGGTCTGGAGCTGGCCGAGAGCTATCTTGCTGTGATTTTATCAGCCCCATCAGGATAATACTCCTCCTGTTTCTTGCACGAATAAAGTAACTGGTGCTACTACTTTTGTTTTTAGTCACTTTTCCTAGCCTGTACTTCCCTTCCCAGCCCTCCTTTCTCCTCTGTAGCCAAATCATCACATCTCTTTACTTAAATAAGTTTTGGAATCCAGGGGATAAAACGGAAATATAGACCTGGCATTATGGCTCACGCCTGTAATCCCAGCACTTTGGGAAGCCAAGGCGGGTGGATCACCTGAAGTCAGGCTCGAGACCAGCCTGACCAATATGGTGAAACTGCATCTCTACTAAAACTGCAAAAGTTAGCTGGGTGTGGTGGCATGTGACTGTAGTCCCAGTTACTCGGGAGCCTGAGACAGGAGAGTCGCTTGAACCTGGGAGACAGAGGCTGCAGTGAGCCAATATCACGCCATTGCACTCCAGCTTGGGTGACAGAGCGAGACTCCATCTCAAAAACAAAATCAAAATGGAAAGATAATTCCTTGAGCACAGGCTTCACTCTCTTTATTCTCAAGATCTTGTATCTACATTATTCTTTACAGTTTATGAAACACTTATTTAATCTCATTTAATGCCCAAGCTAGTAATATATTTTCTTCTTAAAATCAAGATCACTTAATACATCCAAATATAACAAAGTTAAAAGGCATAAAACCTGGTACCAACATAAATTATCTTATTCTAAATCAAGTGGTCTCTGGGAAATCCTGTCATTTCAGAAGGTCAGATGGATGTGGAGGGCAGAAACTGACGTCAGATAATGTATGCCAGGGCCTCCTGAACACTGTGAGGGTTGTGCTCTGAAATCTACCTCTGTTTGTACAAGAAGCTCTCTTCCAGCCCATCTGCTTTTCTTTGCTTTTCTTCTCATTTTTTAACTACAAAAAAAGTTCTCAAAACTTCAAGCAAGAAAGAATATACTTAGTGAGACATGGCCAACCTGTAACTGCCCCCTTCTGTTCTTCATTTAGGCATTTGTATGTTATGCACAAATGTAATGGATTTTCCATTGTTACTTGTTTCCAAGTCCCCTCTGCCCAGGATGTTCCTTCACCCCTTGTTGCTCACCTGGCAGTTTCTCACCAGTCAAGCCTGGGCCTAAATGTTACTTCCTTTTTTTTTTTTTTTTTAACAAGATGGGGTTTCACCATGTTGGCCAGACTGGTCCTGAACTCCTGACCTCAGGTGATCCATCCACCTTGGCCTCCCAAAGTGCTAGGATTATAGGCGTTTGCCACTGCACCCGGCCCTAAATGTTACTTCTTAGAAGAGTCTTCGATGATCACCTGACCTAAATTAAGTATCCCCACTGCCATCACCTAGCTCAAGTGTTCTCAACCACAGCCCTATTGACCTCTGGGGTTGGGTCATTCTTTCTTGTGGGGCTGTCCTGTGCACTGTAGGACACATAGCACCATCCCTGGACACTAATCAGTGTTTACCAGTAGCATCCTTCCCCCAAGTTGGGACAAACACAGATGTCTCCACAGTTGGCAGATGTTCCATGGAGGAGAGGGATCACCCTGGTTCAGAATCACAAATCTAGCTAAATCCTTTATTTCTTCCGTAACATCACAGTTTTCAATTATTTTGCTTATTTAACTGCTAGCTTGATTTTTTTCCCTGTGACCTCCCACTAAAATGTATGTTCATTATTAAATCTTTTTTGTTTTTTTTTATTAAAAAAATTTTTTCATTATTAAATCTTTATGCCCGTAAATGAACTGAGATTGCACCACGGCAATCAAGCCTGGGCGACAGAGCGAGACTCTGTCTTAGGGGAAAAAAAAAATCTTTATTCACTTAGCATAGTGCCTAACACATCACAGGTACTCAATATTTATTAAACAAATAATGCATTAAAATGAGACTATACGGGAGCTAAATGATAAGAACTCATGACCACAAAGAAGCAAACAGCAGACACTAGGGTTTACTTGACGGGGGAGGGTGAGAGGAGGGAGGAGGGAGAGAAGCAGAAAAGGTAGCTATCGGGCACTGGGCTTAATATCTGTATGATGAAATAATATGTACAGCAAACCCTGTGACATGTGTACCTATGTAACAAACCTTCACATGTACCCCCAAATGCAAATTAAAGTTAAAAAATTTTAAAAAGACACTGAAAAAAAAAGAAAGAAAATGAGACTATAAGAATCCATTAAAATAAGAATATAATCATTTATTGTATATAGCATGCCAGGCAGTAGGCAAATACTTTCCTTCTTTTATTTTATTTATCCCTGAAAACAACCCTAAGAAGTACTCAAGGCCAGGCCCGATGGCTCATGCCTGTAATCCCAGCACTTTGGGAGGCCAACGTGTGCAGATTCCCTGAGGTCAGGAGTTCGAGACCAGCCTGGCCAACATGGTGAAACCTCATCTCTACTGAAAATACAAAAATTAGCAGGGCATGGTGGTGGGTACCTATAATCCCAGCTACTCAAGAGGCTGAGGCATGAGAATTAGGTTGGACCTGGGAGGCAGAGGTTGCAGTGAGCCGAGATTGCACCATTGCACTACAGCCTGGGCAACAGAGTGAAATTATGTCTCAAAAAAAAAAAAGTACTCATTATTATTATTTCCATATTATATTAGCTGGGCTTGGTGGTATACACCTGTAGTGCATGGAACTAGAGCCTGCAGAGCCTGGAAGTTCAAGGCTGCAGTGAGCTGTATTGCACCACTGTTTCCCTGTCTGCGAGAGTGAGCAAGAGTCCATTTGAAAAACAAAACAAAACAAAATATATTATTATCCCCATCTTACAGATGAAGAAATTGAAGTCTGTGAGAGTTAATTAATTTATCCTGCCAGTATAACCCGTGGGCCAATATTCTAAACAATACAGATAGTCTGCAATTTGCTTTTTCATTTATTTTCTTAGTAATGAGAATTTAATTGTTTCCAATGTGTAACTCAGCACAAAAAGATAGTGCAATTACATTTGAAAGATTTAACAACTGATAGAATATGCGAATCAACCAATTAGAAGAACCCCTTCTGATTGTGTACTGGGGCATACTGATAATGAACCAGCTGGGCCCAGCAGAATGTTAGCTTGTATGCAGATCTTTTTTTTTTTTTGAGACCAAGTCTCCCTCTGTCACCCAGGCCAAAGTGCAATGGCACGATCTCAGGTCACTGCAGCCTCTGCCTCCCAGGTTCAAGCAATTCTTCTGCCTCAGCCTCCCAAGTAGCTGGGACTACAGGCGCCTGCCACCACTCCCAGCTAATTTTTGTATTTTTAGTAGAGATGGGGTTTCACTGTATTGGCCAGGCTGGTCTTGAACTCCTGAACTTATGATCTGTCCACCTCGATCTCCCAAAGTTCTGGGATTACAGGCGTTAGCCATCACACCCAGCCCATAACATCATTTTTAAAAGATGCTTTTGTTTATTTAATAAAAGTAGAGATGTCTTACTATATTGCCTAGGCTGGTCTTGAACTTCTTAGCTTCAAGAGATCCTCCCGCCTCAGCCTCCCAAAGTGCTTGGATTACAAGTGCGAGCCACTGTACCAGCTTGTTCATAACTTTTGCCAAATTTTCGATTGTATCAATTTTTTTTGCCTGTTCTCTTTTTCTTTTTAAAATGATGAGACAGCCTGTTTTTGTATTAACTTAAAAGCTCTTCTGACAAAGAGCTAAAAGCAGTGAACTAATATTATAAATGCAAGAAAGCAATGTGCCCCATTTAAAAAAAAAAAAACAACATTGTTTGGACTAAGTACTGTATTTATACAATAAAAGACCTCCAGAATACTGTACCAGTTTTTAACTTATTCCCTTTCTTTCCATTAAAGGGTTAATTCATCCACATGTTTCCACTTATCACAGTTACTTCTTCCCAAAGCTCTAGAGTAGCCATTTATAATAGCAATAAAACGATGAAATATCTAGGAATAAAATTAACAAGAAATATGTGCAACTTTTATGAAGAAAACTTTAAAACCCTACTGAGACATAAAGGAAGACAAGTAAAATAAAAGACAACTTATTCTTTCTAGCAAGATCCAATAGTGAAAGTTATGTAAAGATGTTTATTCTCACCAAATCAATCTTTAAACTCAAAGTAATTTTCATTAAAATAACAACAGGGATTTCTTTTTCTTTTTAATTGATGAAACAATGCCACATTTCATTGAAATTAAAACCTCACAGCAGCTGGGGAAATTCTGAAAGAGAAGAGCTGGTATAGGGGTATGCTGGGGAAGCCTTACAAATATTAAAGTGTATTTTGGCCTGGGTGCAGTGGCTCACGCCTGTAATCCCAGCACTTGGGAAGCTGAGGTGGGCGGGCGGATTATGAGGTCAAGAGATCGAGGTCAACTGACCAGCATAATGAAACCCCATTTCTACTAAAAATACAAAAATTAGCCAGGCATGGTGGCGTGCGCCTGTATTCTCATCCACTTGGGAGGCTGAAGCAGGAGAATTGCTTAAAGCCAGGAGGCAGAGGTTGCAGTGAGCTGAGATCTCACCACTGCACTCCAGCCTGGGGGACAGAGTGAGACTCCATCTCAAAACTAAATAAATAAACAAACAAATAAAAAGTATATTTTGAGGTTTATAATTTAAATGTAAAAGTTTTTTTGCTGGAGAAATAATAGGAAAAAATAATGAAGCAGATTAGAATATAATGGGAATTCAGGTTTTGGCAAAGGTGACTTTTCATATCTGGGATGAATTGAATTGGGATAATTGACTATTTTTGATTAAAAAAAATAAAGCTAGATCTCCATTTCACTCCTTAACATAAGTACAATTCATCTGAAGGAAAGACTGAAATATAAAAGTAATTTAAAATGCACCTGTGTATATTCTAGAACAGTGGTTCTCAAAGCAGGGTGTGTGTGTGGCAATTTTGCCTTCCAGGGAACATTTGACAACATCTGGAGACACGTTTGGGGACTGCAACTGCAGCGGAGGTGTTGCTGCTGGCATCCAGTGGATAGAGGCCAGGGCTGCTGCTCAGCATTCTACCCCGCACACCACAGACCCCACAGGAATTCTCCTATTCAAAACATCAGTAGCGCCAAGGGTGAAACACATGCTTCTGGAAGAAGGCATGAGCAAATATATGATCTTGGAGTGGGCAAACCATTTCTAATCAGAGCACAAAATCAAGAAATGATAAGAGATATAGATGTTTGGCTGGTTGCAGTGGCTCACGCCTGTAATACTAGCACTATGGGAGGCTGAGGCGGGCGAATCACCTGAGTTTGGGAGTTCGAGACCAGCCTAACCAACATGGTGAAATCCCATCTCTACTAAAAATACAAAATTAGCCTGGCGTGTTGGTGCATGCCTATAATCCCAGCTACTCCAGAGGCTGAGGCAGGAGAATCGCTTGAACCTAGGAGGCAGAGGTTTCGGTGAGCCAAGATCATGCCATTGTACTCCATCCAGCCTTGGCAACAAGAGTGAAACTCCATCTCAAAAAAAAAAAAAAAAAAAAAAAGATATATAGATGTTTATCAGCATTTTTTCTTGTAAAGAATTTATGTTTTAGGAAAAAGTCTATAAAATTTTCAAAAGCTAAGAAACTTGGAAAAATAGTTGTAGCACATGTCATACATAAGCCCTGACTGATTTAATTTATGAAGGGCTTATACAAACCATAGGAAAGAAAAACTCTGTGTTTAAAAAGCTGGACAGCCTGTAGATTCATAGTTTACCAAAAAAAGAATCCAGATAACCAAAAATATGGTTCGGGGGGAACATTAAAACTTTATTTTGCTATCATTACAACAATAAAGTAAATCAGATTGTTGATATGGATAGATGTTAAGTTGTTTCATTTAAAAGCAAGATATAGAACTCTGTAATAGAATCCCTTCTGCACAAATTTTTTTTTTCTTTTTTTTTTTTTTTAAGATGGGGTTTCACCATGTTGGTCAGACTGGTCTTGAACTCCCGACCTCAGGTGATCCGCCCACCTTGGCCTCCAAAGTGGTTGGATTACAGGCGTGAGCCACCACACCCGGCCTAGAAAATTTTTGTATGCCTGTATTTTTCTGGAATGATAAGTACAGAAAGTTTAACAGTGACTACCTTTAGGGTGAGATAAGGTTGGGGAAGAAGACACCAGCCCAATCTTAGACTGGCTCAGAGAGCCTACGTGGTCATTTTTAATGACTAAATAATAGTCCATTGTAACTAATGGAAACAATTCATGTACCAGTGCTCAGTTATCAGACATTTACGTTTGGTTCTCATTTGTGTTAGAGGAGATTTTCACAAATCTTGTGTAAAAACCTGAGCAGGGATCTGAAATGGGACACAGTTGTATTTAGAGCCAGGAAGGCCTTTCTAATTGGGGTAGAAAAGGGTAAGTTCAAGTCTGTCTTTGATACTCTGGGAGCCAATTATTCACTGCCTTTTACAAGAAATAAGAACAAATACTGTCAAACCATTTACCAATCCAAATGGCTTTGGATTGAGATGACCAAATCTACAAAATTGGAAATGTTGATCCTGATGCAGGTAAATTTTTTTTTTTTGGAGACGGAATCTGGCTCTGTCACCCAGGCTGGAGTGCAGTGGTGTGGTCTCAGCTCACTTGCAATCTCTGCTTCCCAGGTTCAAGCGATTCTCCTGCCTCAGCCTCCCAAGTAGCTAGGATAACAGGCATGCACCACCACGCCTGGCTAATTTTTGTATTTCTACAAAATTTGTAAAATTTTGACGGGTTTTGCCATATTGGCCAGGCTGGTCTCGAACTTCTGACCTCAAGTGATCTGCTGCCTCAGCCTCCCAAAGTGTGGGATTATAGGCATGAACCACCACACCTGGCCACAGGCAATTTTTATAGATTTGGCCAACCACTACAACATGGAAAAATAGGGCAAGATGCTTTTTTTCTCAAATGAATTAATAAATGCTGTGGGCCAGGCGCAGTGGCTCACGCCTATAATCTCAGCACTTTGGGAGGCCGAGGTGGGCGGATCACACTGAAGTCAAGAGTTTGAGACCAGCCTGGCCAACATGGTGAAACCTTGTCTCTAACAAAAATACAAAAATTAGCCTGGCGCAGTGGTGGGTGCCTGTAATCCCAGCTAATTGGGAGGGTGAGGCAGGAGAATCCCTTAAGCCTTGGAGGTGGAGGTTGCAGTATGCCGAGACTGTGCCACTGCGCTCCAGCCTAGACAACAGAGCAAGACACTGTATCAAAAAAAAAAAAAAAAAATGCTGTCAATGTATGGATGATGTCAGCACATCCCTTGAAAGGCAGGAAACATTTAAGTAAAAGCTTTCCAGTCTAGTGGCATATTTGTAAATGAGACCAATCTATTATCTTCCAATGTGTTTATTAAATTGCCACAGAATGTCAGGCAAAAGCCAATACAGTTCCTCCATACTACCTTAAAAGGGAGGAAAACTTATTCATTTCCAAGCGATTTGCATAAACTTTATTTTTAAAACTTAGGCCTGGGTGCAGTGGCTCATGCCTGTAATCCCAGTACTTTGGGAGGCCAGAGACCAAGAGTTTGAGACCAGCCTGGGCAACATAGCAAGACTCCAATCTCTACAAAAACTAAAAGTTAGCTGGGCATAGTGGTACATGCCTGTAGTTCCTGCTACTTGGGAGGCTGAGGCAGGAGGATTGCTTCGCCCCAAGAGTTTGAGGCTGCAGTGAGCAGAGATCACACCACTGCACTCCAGCCTGGGTAACACAGCAGAACCCTATCTCAAAAAAATATAGATAGATAGATAGATAGATAGATAGATAGATAGATAGATAGATAAATGAAACATTTTTTTAAAGCTTGAGATATACTTTATTTTATTTTCCCAACCCCATTCGGAAACTTTCCTTAGCAACACATTTACATAGTAGGTTAGTAGAGTTCCTCTTCAAGGGTGAAACAAATATTTAAATGAGTGTTTTTTTTAAGACAGGGTCTCCTTGTGTTGCCCAGGCTGGAATGCAGTGGTGCCATCTTGGCTCACTGCAACCTCTGCCTCCTGGGCTCAGGTGATTCTCTCACCTCAGCCTCCTGAATAGCTGGGACCACAGGTGCCCACCACCATGGCTGACTAATTTTTAACTTTTTTGTAGAGACCGGGTTTCACTACGTTGCCCAGGCTGGTCTTGAACTCCTGGGCTCAATTGATCTGCCCACCTTGGCTTCCCCAAGTGCTGGGAGTACAGACGTGAGGCACCACACCTGGCCCAGGCCATATTTTTCTTTCTCCTTTCCCTGAGACATGTAAAAATTCACACATGTCTACTAGTCTTAAATACATTTTATTTTTAAAAAATTTTCGGGCTGGGCGCTGTGGCTCACGCATGTAATCCCAGCACTTTAGGAAGCCAAGGTGGGCGGATTACCTGAGGTCGGGAGTTTGAGACCAGCCTGACCAACATGGAGAAACCCCGTCTCTACTAAAAATACAAAATTAGCTGGGCGTGGTGTCATATGCCTGTAATCCCAGCTACTCCGGAGGCTGAGGCGGGAGAATCGCTTAAACCCGCGAAGCCGAGGTTGCAGTGAGCCGAGGTTGCGACATTGCACTCAAGTATGGGAAACAAGAGCGAAACTCCATCTCAAAAAAAAAAAAAAATAATAATAATAATAAATAAAATAAAATCTTTAAAATGGCACCGTGACCTCAGAAACAAGGACTCTGTTGTCTCCAGAGCGTTTTCATTTGTTTTGCTTTTTTACTTCTTATTATGGAAAATTTTAAATATATCCAATAGTGAGGAGACCCTAGTGTAATAAATCACCACAGAACGATCACCCAGCTTCAACAGTGATCAATTCATGACCCCTTTGGTGTCACCTTCTCCCTTACATACTTGCTCTCCATCTATATTACTTTGAAGCAAATTCCAGACATCATACAACTTCTGGAGAAGCTCTCAGTGAATGATCCGGCTTGCCTGATCAGTAACTCCTTATTCCTCAGTCTACTTTTTTTTTTTTTAATTTTTTATCTTTTATAAAAAGACGGGGTTTCACCATATTGGTCAGGCTAGTCTTGAACTCCTGACCTCAGGTGATCTGCCAGCCTCAGCCTCCCAAAGTGCTAGGATTATAAGAGTGAGCCACCGCACCCAGCTCTTCAGTCGAAATGATTTATTTACTAATGGGCCAAGTAGTTCCAGAATTATGCTCTATGGTCTTTTTCTTTCTAGCTATTTATTATATTCCTTGCCAGAGAGAACAATCCCATTTTATCTTTTTTCTTTGAGACAGAGTCTTGCTCTGTTGCTTAGGCTGGAGTACAGTGTCGCGATCTCAGCTCACTGCAATCTGTGTCTCCCGGGTTCAAGCAATTCTCCTGCCTCAGCTTCCCCGAATATCTGGGATTACAGGCAGGTACCACCACGCCCTGTATTTTTAGTAGAGACGGGTTTCACTGTGTTAGACAGGATGGTCTCAGTCTCCTGACTTCATGATCCTCCCGCCTCAGCCTCCCAGAGTGCTGAGATTACAGGCATGAGCCATCACCCTTGCCTCTATTTTATCTTTAGATGGTAATTTAATGCTTTTAATTCTACTAGCTTATTCTAGACCAATCACAGAGGGAAAACTTCTCTTTTGGACAGTCCTACTCTCAAATATTTATTTCTGCTTCTGTTTGCACTGGTCAGACTACATGCCTTGAGTTTTTTGGTTCAGGAAACATGTTCCCCAAATCACTATCCCACTTTGAGGTCTCCTGCAACATTGTTTTACTTTATTGACTAAACAAAATCAATTTTTTTTTTTTTTGAGATGGAGTCTCGCTCTGTTGTCCAGGCTAGAGTGCAGTGGAGTGATCTTGGCTCACGGCAACCTCTGACTCCTGGGTTCAAGAGATTCTTCTGCCTCAGCCTCCTGAGTAGCTGGGATTACAGGCATTCACCACCATGCCGGGCTAATTTTTTTTTTTTTTTTTTTTTTTTTTTGTATTTTTAGTAGAGACAGGGTTTCATCATGTTGATAAGGCTGGTCTGGAACTCCTAACCTCATGATCCACCCCCCTCAGCCTCCCAGAGTGCTGGGATTACAAGTGTGAGCCACCCTACTGAGAACTGATAAAATTGATTTTTAGAAAAAGTGATGGCTAATGATTTCCTTCGTGTGTGTGTGTGTGTGTGTGTGTGTGATGGGAATGGAAGACGGGGAAGCGAAGTCTAGAAGGATTTGATACATCCAACATGGAGCTCTTTTTAGCCAGATGGTGACATAGAAACACAGTTATATTACAAAGTTTTAAAACCACATTCTGACCATTAGGTTTGAAAAAAGTAGAATTTCAGGGAAGTAGTCTGAATGCTTGTCCTCTCTCCCTCCTCTCCTCTCTCTTCCCCCATCTTTCATAACTCTTGCACACATGATCCCTCACTGGAAGTCACAAATCTGTAATTTGTGACTAAATATTTTTTGCTTCACAAGAAGCCCATTTGGTTTTAAAAACTGAAACAACATTTTCAAAAGCAGGGTCTAAATTGCTTGACTTACGTTCACTTTGCTTTCAACAAATAAAACAATATATTGATTCTATCAGCTTCTTTATGGAAAAAAATACAACAACCTACACTAACTTCTATTTGATTAGTCACTTGTCACTTCTTTTTTTTTTTTTTTTTTACAGAGTTTCCCTCTTGTCACCCAGGCTGGAGTGCAATGATGCCGTCTCTGCTCACTGAAACCTCCACCTCCCAGGTTCAAGCGATTCTCCTGCCTCAGCCTCCCAAGTAGCTGGGATTACAAGTGTGCACCACCACACCCAGCTAATTTTTGTATTTTTAGTAGAGACGGGGTTACACCATGTTGGTCAGGCTAGTCTCGAATTCCTGACCTCATGATCCACCTGCCTCGGCCTCCCAAAGTGCTGGATTACAGGCGTGAGCCACCACACCTGGCCACTTGTCACTTGTCTGATCACAAAGTACATTTTCCAAAGGAATTAGTGATTCTATAACCATACACGCTTTGCCTTCTGTCATTATTTTGCTGAGTTTCCAAGCAGCATTTCTTTGAACCACCACCCCC
Organism: Alouatta palliata; assembly: GCA_004027835.1. Lineage (NCBI taxonomy): Eukaryota > Metazoa > Chordata > Mammalia > Primates > Atelidae > Alouatta > Alouatta palliata. The sequence continues at coordinate 83,843 of PVKV010006606.1, forward strand.
AGCCAGAAATACAGCCCTTCTGTGTAGTTTTGAAATACAATTAACAGGCCGGGCACGGTGGCTCACATCTGTAATCCTAGCACTTTGAGAGGCCGAGGCAGGTGGATCATGAGGTCAGGAGTTCAAGACTAGCCTGGTGAAGATGGTGAAACCCCGTCTCTACTAAAAATACAAAAATTAGCTGGGCATGGTGGTGGGTGCCTGTAGTCCCAGCTACTTGGGAGGCTGAGGCAGGGGAATCCTTGAACCCTGGAGGTGGAGGTTGCGGTGAGCCGAGATGACACCACTGCCCTCCAGCCTGGGGGACAGAGTAAGACTCCGTCTCAAAAAAAAAAAAAAAAGAAATACAATTAACAAATAACCTCTGTTTTTCATACTAACATTCTTTTTTTTTTTTTAAAGATGGGGTTTCACCATGTTGGTCAGGCTGGTCTTGAACTCCCGACCTCAGGTGATCCGCCTGCCTCAGCCTCCCAGAATGCTGGGATTACAGGCGTGAGCCATGACGCCTGGCCTCATACTAACATTCTTTAGATAAAAGTTTTCTCTAATATAATTTCAGTATAGACTTTCTCTTCCCATTTCTCCCTCATCCACTCCCAAAATACATCACTTATTATTTTGCAAATTGTAATCATTGAAATGCAAATAATTTTAGTCCAGGAAAAAATAACATAAATTTTGTATTGTTGGGCTTCAAGATATATAAAGGTTTAATTACTTTACTGCTAGAAAATCCTTATCTGGTAACAGGTGGTCTAAGCTAGAAACAAGAAAACGTATCCTGGAATGGGAAGTTTACACTCATTCCTCATTGATTATCTGCAGGATAAGAATGCAGCTCCCCACGTTTGCACACCTCCACGCACAGAGAAGTCATGTCAACTATTGATTGTTCTTGAAAAATAAAGTTGAGAAGGTTTGGAGGATGAGCAAAAAGAGTTTGCACTCTTTTTTCTAGGTAAATAAAATTTAGGTTTTCTTTCTTTCTTTTTTCTTTTTTTTTTGACATTATATTGCTCTGTTACCCAGACTGGAGTGCAGTGGCACGCTCTCGGCTCACTGCAACTTCTGCCTCTCTGGTCAAGCCATTCTCGTGCCTCAGCCTCCCAAGTAGCTGGGATTGCAGGTATGCACCACCGGGCCCAGCTAATTTTGTATTTTTAGTAGAGATGGGGTTTCCACCATGTTGGCCAGGCTGGTCTTGAACTCCTGACCTCAAGTGATCCACCCACTTCAACCTCCCAGAGTGCTTGAATTACAGGTGTGAGCCACCAAGACTCATTTTTTTGAGTCTTGCTCTGTCTCCCAGGCTGGAGTACAGTGGCACAATGTTGGCTCACTGAAACCTCCGATTCCTGGATTCAAGAGATTCTCCTGACTCAGACTCCTGAGTAACTGGGACCACAGGAGTGTGCTGCCATGCCCAGCTAAATTTTGTATTTTTAGTAGAGATGGGGTTTCACTATATTGGCCAGACTGGTCTCCAACTCCTGACCTCAGGTGATCTGCCTACCTCGGCCTCCCAAAGCGCTGGGATTACATGCGTGAGCCACCTCACCCAACTACATTCATGGCTTCTTTTATTCTTTTATTTAACCTAGGTGCCTCTAGATTTACACGCTAACCTACATCCACTCCAGACACTATTTGAATGTCCATAGAAACAAAGCAAACACAAGTTAAAATTGTGTGCTTCTCTCCTGGGATTCAGCTTCATCTGTTGGATAAAGTTTGACTATTTGTCACCCAAAATGTAAATAATGCTTATGCCTAGTTGTGGGGTTATGATTTTTCACTCTTTTCAGTCTTTCACGTGTTTTCTGCAATTAGCCGGTACTGTCTTACTTTTATCATCATAAAAAGCAAAAGGCACTTTTTTTTTTTTTGAGATGGAGTCTCACTCTGTCGCCCACGCTGGAGTGCCGTGGCATGGTCTTGGCTCACTGCAACCTCCACCTCCTGGATTGAAGCGATTTTCCTGCCTCAGCCTCCAGAGTAGCTGGGACTACAGGCGCGTGCTACCACACCCGTTTAATTTTTTTACTTTTAGAAGAGATGGGGTTTCAACATGTTGGTTAGGTTGGTCTCAAACTCCTGACCTTGTGATCCACCCACCTCGGCCTCCCAAAGTGCTAGGATTACAGGCATGAGCCACCATGCCTGGCCAAGGCATTATTTTTTTAAGTTGAAAAAAAAAAAGCTGCTGAAATAGTGATATTCTCACTTGACAGATATTGACAAATATTCCTGAGGGCTCGCTATGTGTGAAGTATTAACCTGGCTGGTGTGAAAATAAGTAAACAAAGAGTAATGGAGGAACGTGCTCAGGCATTCAGAGAAAGAGAAAAAATGAGTAGCTCAGTAAACTTCAAAAATTGAAGGAAGGCCAGGCGTACTGGCTGGTGCCTGTAATCCCAGAAAGTCAGGAGGCAGAGACAGGAAGACCGCTTGAGCCCAGGAGTTTGAGGCTGCTGTGAACTATGATCATGCCACTGCACTCCAGCCTGGGTGACAGAGTGAGACCTTGTCCATATATATATTCCCAAACTCTTATCAACTAGTTTGGAGAGAAAAGAGGCCTTTTGTTCACAGCTAGTGAGAAAGCAACTCATTAGCACATATGCAAAGCTTTGAAATGGGTACACTCTGTGGCCCAGCAATTACAGGGCATTTATTCTAAATTTTGGGATTTTATCTTGACAGCTACAGAAGGAATAGCATAAGGGAAATCTCAAAAGATACACTGACGTCAAATTACTAGATTGAGATAGGATCTGTGCCTTATTCTATAAGAAATTATGACTCCAGCACTTTGGGAGGCCAAGGCTGGTGGATCACGAGGTCGAGAGATCGAGATCATCCTGGTCAACAAGGTGAAACCCCGCCTCTACTAAAAATACAAAAATTAGCTGGGCTGGTGGCTCACGCCTATAGTCCCAGCTACTCGGGAGGCTGAGGCAGGAGAATTGCTTGAGCCCAGGAGGCGGAGGTTACGCGCCATTGCACTCCAGCCTGGGTAACAAGAGCGAAACTCCGTCTCAAAAAAAAAAAAAAAATTGAAATGATGACTATGTAGCAACAGTGGAGGAAGATGAAGTTCGCAGTTTTCTCCAGAATCAATTAGAGACAGAGTCTGGTTAACAGGATTTGAAAAGATTAAAGTCCTGAAATTTCATTGTGCCTTTGAAAATGAAAATGAGTTTTTCACTTGGTACTTTAAGTTTCTAAAAATAAGACAAGGCTGACTGTGCCGTGGTGTTTCACACTTACAGGCAAATTACCATAGACACTTAAAGTATAGAAAACACTTCTACACTATACCATTGCTTAGACTGTAAAACAGCAAGGAGTAACTTGAGAAGTGGACCCACTTCAGGCCAGGTCCATGCTGGAATTTAGACTGTGTAAGTCAGCTGTTTTACTTTGCTTTATTTTTCTGTTCACACTGCAGAGGTTAAAAAGTGTGAAAGGGAAGAACTTGCAAAGTGCTTGGTTCCTGAGGATCACGGGTCACCAAGCATGCTTGGGAAGCAGACTGAAGTCTTCGCTGTTGTCTAATTACTGTAGTGTTTACCTCCTGTGCCTACCCATAACGTTATTTATTTATTTATTTATTTATTTTTGTTTTTTCAGACAGAGTCTCACTCTGTCGCTCAGGCAGGAGTGCAGTGGTGGAATCTTGGCTCACTGCAACCTCCACCTCCCAGGTTCAAGCGATTCTCCTGCCTCAGCCTCCCGAGTAGCTGGGATTACAGGCATGCGCCACCTCGCCCAGTTAATTTTTGTATCTTTAGTAGAGATGGGGTTTCACCATGTTGGCCAGGATGGTCTCAATCTCTTGACCTCATGATTAGCCCACCTCAGCCTCCCAAAGTGCTTTGATTACAGGCGTAAGCCACCACGCCTGCTCCATAACTATTATTTTAATGAGCTGTTTCTCACTTTGATTGGCAAGATGGTACAAGATCTCTGGTAGGGAAGAAGGCTGGTCCTTAAATGTTTTTAAAGAATGAAGCTGCATTTTGTAATCCGTTCTGGGGAAGACGTGCTGATACTGTAGAGTTAAAGTGTACCTCTGTCAACCCTCATTTACTTTTTTTGTATGTGTGGTAAAATACACATAAATAAAGCATACAATCTGATCATTTTTAAGTGTACAGTTCAGTGGCATTAAGTATATTCACTTGGCTTCGCATCACGACTATCCATTTTCAGAATTCTTTTTATCTGGCAAAACTGAAACTCTTCATGGTTACACTGAACTATGAATACACCATTGTACTCCAGCCTGGGTGACAGAGCGAGACCCTGTATCTAAACTTAAAAAAAAACCTCTTTATCGTTAAACACTAAATCATCTTTCTCCCCCCAACCCACGGTCCCTGGTAACCTCTCTTCCGTATTCTAGTTCATTCTAAAATGGAGGTTTTCTGTCTCCATGAATTTGACTATTCTAAGTTCTTCATAAAAGTGGAATCACAGTATTCGTCCTTTTGTGTCTCGCTTATTTCACTAAGAACAGTATCTTCAACCTTCAGCCATGTTATAGAATATATCAGAATTGGCTGGGTGCAGTGGCTCACACCTGTAATCCCAGCACTTTTGGCGGCTGAGGTGGGCGGATCACGAGGTCAAGAGATCAAGACTATCCTGGCCAACATGGTGAAACCCCGTCTCTACTCAAAAAAAAAAAAGAAAGAAATTAGCTGGGTGTGGTGGGGCGCCTCTAGTCCCAGCTACTCGGGAGGCTGAGGCAGGAGAATTGCTTGACCTCAGGAGGCAGAGATTGCAGTGAGCGAGATTGCACCACTGCACTCTAGCCTGGCGCCTGGAGACAAATCAAGACTCTGCCTCAAAAAAAAAAAGTTTTTGGTAACTTTTAATTTTAATGTGATTTTAGTCTCATAGAAAAAGTGTAAGGGACGGACACAGTGGCTCATGCTTGTAATCCCAGCACTTTGGGAGGCCGAGACAGGCAGAGCACATGAGGCCAGGAGTTGGAGACTAGCCTGGCCAACACAGTGAAAGACATGTTTAGTAGACAAGTCTCTACCAAAAATACAAAAATCAGCCCCAGCATGGTGGCAAGTGCCTGTAATCCTGGCTACTTGGGAGGCTGAAGTGGGAGGAGTGCTTGAGCCCAGGAGGCGGAGGTTGCAGTGAGCTGAGATGGCCCCACTGCACTCCAGCCTGGGCAACAGAGAAAGAATCAGTCTCAAAAAAAAAAGAAAAGTCATAAGAATGGTATAAAGAAGTCTCATATACTCTTCACCATCCAGATTATCCAGATTTGATCCATTATTTTCCATATAGACAAACATAGGCACACACAGAGACATAATCATTTCCCATATACGTGAATATGGGAAATTATTTGTGAATCATTTGAGAGTAAATTGCAGATACGTTACCACTTGTGCCCTAAATACTTCAGTGTGTATTTCCCAAGAACAAGGACATTCTCTTATATGTAAGAGAATGTATTACAACACAAGTATCCAAATTAGGAAATTAACATTGATATAATGCTATCACCATATTCATATAACCATATTCATATTTTTTAGTTGTCAAATAATGCCCTTCATAAAAGCAAAAATTTCCAGACTAAGATCCATCTAGGACCACACATCGTATTGAGCACGCCTTTCTCTTTAGTCTCCTGTAATCTGGAATGCTCTGTGTTTGTCATTCATGACCTTGGCATTTTTGAAAGTAAAGGCCTGTTATTTTATAGCACATCCCTCACTTTGGCAGTCCCACATTTCCTCTTGATTAGATTGAGGCTGTGCATTTTTGATAGATAAATCACAAAACTGATATTATGCCCTCCTTAGCCCTCTTAGTGCATTCTATTAGGTGGCACGGGATTTTCATGTGGGCTTGTTCCCTTACTGGTAACGTTAACTTTGATGACTTGGTTAAGGTAGTGTCTGCCAGGCCTCTCCACTGGAAAGTTGTTATTTCTCTCTTTATAAATGATAAATATTTTGAAACAAGGTAGATGCCCTATTCTTCAAACTTTCACCCTCTATTTTTATCATCCGTTATTTCTTCTACATTTATTTGTTGGTTTTTCTACTCTATGGAAAAGCTTTTCCTTTTCCATTTGTTTGTTTGCTTATCTGTACCAGTATGGATTTGTGGAGTCCTATTTTATTCACTAAGTTAAAATCCATTAAATATTATTTATTTATTATTTAATCAATTTAATTTAATTATTATTATTATTATTTTTAAACAGAGTCTTACTCCTTGCCCAGGCTGGAATGCAATGACACGATCTTGGCTCACTGCAACCTCCACCTCCCGGCTTAAAGCAATTCTCCTGCCTTAGCCTCCCAAGTAGCTGGGATTACCAGCACCTGCCATTACACTTCGCTAATCCCTATATTTTTACTAGAGATGGAGTTTTACCATGTTGGCCAGGCTGGTCTTGAACTCCTGACCTCAGGTTATCCACCTGACCTGGCCTCCCAAAGTGCTGGGATTACAGGTGTGAGCCAACACCCCTGACCTACTATTATTATTTATTTCAATCTCAGATTATCTTGGATTTGGCCAGTGGGAGCTCCTCAAATTGGGTGCCTTATCCTTTCAATACACCTCTATCACTCTTTGAGGGTTTTCTTATTTTCTGGCAAAACAAAATGTTCCGGGTTCATATTGTATTCTCCCTGCCCTAGCCCTGGAATCAGTCATTTCAGATCATACAGACATGCATGTATTTTTTGTTATACAATAAGTAGTAAGTCTTAGATTATTTTTAGCCCAGGATCTCTTCACCCTATTAAAAGCTATTGAAGAGCCAAAAAGCTTTTGTTTATGTGAGCTATATCTATTATATTTACTGCATTAGAAATTAAAACTAGCTGGGTGCAGTGGCTCATCCCTGTAATCCCAGCATCTTGGGAGGCCCAGGCAGGTGGATCACCTGAGGCCAGGAGTTCTAGACCAGCCTGGCCAACATGGCGAAACCCTGTCTCTACTAAAAACACGAAAATTAGCCGGGCTGGTGGCTGGTGCCTGTAATCCCAGTTACTTGGGTGGCTGAGGTTGGAGAATTGCTTGAACCTGGGAGGCAGATGTTACAATATATATATTCTGGGCTGGATGTGGTGGCTCACACTTGTAATCACAGCGCCCTGGGAGAGGCAGGCAGATCACTTGAGGTCAAGAGTTGGAGACCAGCCTGGTGCACACCTGTAGTCCCAGCCACTTGGGAGGCTGAGGCAGGAGAATAGCTTGAACCTGGTGGGGTGGAGGTTGCAGCGAGCTGAGATTGTGGCACTGCCTGGGAAACAGAGTGAGACTCCATCTCAAAAAAAAAAAAAAAAACCAGAATATATTCTAGAAATCACTGCATATCAGTTTATAGAGATTATCCTTATTAATTTTATCATTGCATAGTACTCCACCGTTTGGATGTACCATGTTTTAAGTACTTTCTCATGTTTGGCATTTAGACTGCAATTCCAAACAGTGCTGCAAAGAACAATCTTGTTATATGTGTTTTCATATTATTGAAACTATATCCTCAGAACAACTTCCTAAAAGTGTGACTCATGTCAAAAAATAAACATGTGTGGCTTTGTTAGATATTGCCAGATTCTACTTCACAAAGTTTGTACCAATTTGCATTTCCTCTAGCAATGAATGGGAATTCCTGCTTCTTTCTCCACAGTCTTAGCAAACAAAATGCAATATAGAAGACATACATGTATTAGGCTCACAGGTTGTCTGCACAGCTAACACCAGTCTTTTCTGAGAACTTTCTCCATTATCAATCTATGGGTTGATTGAATAAGTGGACCCTAGCTAGGCTAGGGGTAGTGGCTCGTGCCTGTAATCCCAACACTTTGGGAGGCCAAGGCAGGCTGGAGGCCAGGAGTTTGAGACCAGCCTAGGCAACATGGTGAAACCCCGTCTCTACACAAAACACAAAAATTAGCCAGGCATGGTGGTGTGCATCCATAGTCCCAAGAACTTGGGAGGCTGAGAAGGGAGAATCACTTGAGCCCAGGAGGAGGATATTACAGTGTGCCAAGATCGTGTCTCTGCATTCCAGCCTAGGCAACAGAGAAAGACCATGTCCCCACTGGCCCCCTGAAAAAAAAAATCAACCCTTGCCAGAGCTGGGCCTGAGATTAGGGCTAAGGTCTTAGTGTGTCTCAGGAAATTCAAAGTTAGGGCCCGCTCACTCATACATGGCCATATACCAACCAAAATAGAGAAAAGGATATATGTAAAACACTTTCTCCTACTATACTCTCACAACATAGGGTGCTGCTGTGACCATATGTGGGGCAGGGGTGGGGCAGGGCAGGGTGGGAGGAGGGTGCGGGTTTCCTCACACACCAAGCAAGTGATCAACTCTGGAACGGATTTTCTCGCCCCCACCAGTTGGATGTCTTTGTAACCGCCTGATGGGTTCTTCCGGCACAGACCCAATCCACTGAGCCCACGGCATTGCAGTCAAGAAAGAGTTTAGAAAAAAGAGTTTAGTTGACATGATGCCAGCGCTACGCAGAAGACAGTAATCCCCCAAATCAATATCCCAGAATACTTGGAGGTTAGGGATTTTTCAAGGATAGTTTGGTAGGCAGGAGTCTAGGGAAGAGGGCATGCGGATTGGCTGAGGATGCAGTCATAGGGGTGTGTAAAACAGTCCTCGTGCACAGAGTCGGCTTCTGGGTGGGGGCCTCCAGAGGAGTCACTGGTCTGGGTGGGGCCATCTAGTACTTAGAAATGCAAAAGCCTGAAGAGACATCCCAAAAGGCCAATCTTAGGCCCTGAATAGTGATGTTATTTACAGGATTAATTGGGGAAGTCCAAATCTTGAGACCTTCTCAATAATGGCTGGTAATTATTTATTTACAGCACCCACATCTTAGTAGAATTCAGGCCCCTCTCTGCCTCCTAACTTCATGGCTGTTCATCAGTTTTACAAGAGTAGTTTAGTTTTTGGAAAGGGCTATCATCATGTAAACTATAAACTATATTTCTCCCATGGTTTGCTTGGCCTATGCTGAGGTATGAGCAAGGAGAGCCAGTCTGTGAGGATAGAGGCAAGATGGAGTCAGCCATGTCAGATTTCTCTTGCTGTCGTAATCTTGCAGAGGCAGTTTCATCCTCTAGAATTCAATTCAATTCTGACACCATCTATCTGGAGGTAGCATCAAATCTCACGGGTTGAGAGTTCAGTCCCACAAGACTGCCCCACTTCAGACATCACAAGTAGTAGGTTGTCACCAATACTTCTGACCAAATGGCTGTAAATCAGGGTTCCCATGCCCCTTCCACAGGTTTGATTTAAGCTGTTTGATTTGCTAGAGCAGCTCACAGACCTTTGGGAAACACACACTTATGTTTACCTGTTTCTTATAAAGGATATTAGAAAGGATACAGATGAACAGCCAGATGGAAGAGATGCATAGGGCGAGGTATGGGGAAGGGGTGCAGAGCTTCCATGCCCCCTCCAGACACATCACCCTCTCTATTTTTTTTCTTTTTTTTTGAGACAGAGTCTTGCTCTGTCACCAGGCTGGAGCGCAGTGGCGCAATCTCGGCTCACTGCAACCTCCGCCTCCTGGGTTCAAGTGATTCTTCTGCCTCAGCCTCCTGAGTAGCTGGGACCAGAGGCACGTGCCACCATACCAGGTTATTTTTTGAATTTTTAGTACAGACGGGGTTTCACCATGTTGGCCAGGATGGTCTTGATCTCTTGACCTTGTGATCCGCCCATCTCAGCCTCCCAAAGTGCTGAGATTACAAGGGTGAGCCACCACGCCTGGCCCACATCACCCTCTCAACACCTCCAAGTGTTCGGCAATCCAGAAGCTCTGATCCAATCTCTGTCCTTTTGGGGTTTTATGGAGGAGGTCTTTAAATAAGCATGATTGATTACATCATTAGTCATTGGTGAACCATTCAAACTTCAGCTACTCTCTCCTCCCTGAAGCTGGGGTGGGGCTGAAATTTCCCACCCTCTAATCATGTGGCAACCACTGTCCTGGGGCTATCCAGGAGCCCTAACCCACCCAGCAAAAGGTCAACTCATTAGCATACAAGGAGATTCCAAGGATTTTAGAAGTTGAATGCCAGGAAATTGGTAGAAGACCAAGTTGTATTTCACAATATCACAGGAGAGCAATCTGGTTTGCAGAAGCTGATATGAGAATGACCTCAGTTACTGATGGCTTCTCTATTTCTGTTCCAGAACCTGCAAGGCGTGGCTGAACTTTCCACCCTTGGATTGCAATAAAAACTTAACTGCATGTGATCCTTTGTAGTTTATAAACATGATGATTGGGTTTCACACTCTTGTGGGAGATATGCCTCCCTCAAACCTTGGCACATTACCGGTAATCTGACATTAAAAAAAAAAACCTGGGCATTGTGGCTCACAACTGTAATCACAGCACTTTGGGAGGCCGAGGTGGGCAGATCACCTGAGGTCAGGAGTTGGAGACCAGCCTCGCCAACATGGAGAAGCTCTATAAAATCTCTATTAAAAAAAAAAAAAAAAATATATATATATATATATATATATATATATATAACTTACTTTGCTGATATTACTGCGGATTATTTATAATAAAATAATCATAAGTAGAGAAATAGCTACAATACAATGAGCTATGTACTTGATCATAAACCTACATTGTTAGGTTGCAGTTTGAGTTGCTCTCACATAGACCCAGATAAATACGAAAGAATTTGACTTCTCTCCGTGTCACAGTGTGAACATAAGCACTCCAGGGCTGTGAAGGCAGCTTTGCGGTGTGGGTGACGCAGACTCCTTCAGTATTGTCACTCCATCATGGCTGTTCTCTTTAGTTTAAGGTAGCTGCATTACGCCGGGCGCAGTGGCTCACGCCTGTAATCCTAGCACTCTGGGCGGCCGAGGCAGGTGGATCACCTGAGGTCAGGAGTTCCAGACAGCCTGGCCAACATGGCAAAACCCTGTCTCTACTAAAAATACAAAAATTAGCCAGGCGTGATGGCGCACACCTGCAATCCCAGCTACTTGGGAGGCTGAGGAAGGAGAATCGCTTGAACCGGGGAGGTGGAAGTTGCAGTGAGCTGAGATCGCGCCACTGCACTCTAGCCTGCATGTCAAGAGTGAGACTCCATCTCAATTAAAAAAAAAAAAAAAAGATAGCTGCTTTAGCTCTTTCTACCTCTTAACCTTTGGGTCACTGGAAAAAGAGAAAGAAACAAAGGCAAGTATGCCTCTGGTTTTGTTGTTTTTTGAGACAGAGCCTCTGCTCTGTCGCCCAGGCTGGAGTGCAGTGATGTGATTATAGCGGACTACAGCCTTGATCTCCTGGGCTCTATTGATCCTCCTGCCTGAGTCTCCCGAGTAGCCGGGACTGCAAATGTGTGCCACCATGCCCGGCTAATTTTTAAAACTTTTTTGTAGAGACAGGGCCTCACTATGTTGCTCAGGCTGGTCAAGAACTCTAGGCTCAGGCCGGGCGCGGTGGCTCACGCCTGTAATCCCAGCACTTTGAGAGGCCGAGGCGGGTGGATCACGAGGTCAAGAGATTGAGACCATCCTGGTCAACATGGTGAAACCCTGTCTCTACTAAAAATACAAAAATTAGCTGGGCATGGTGGTACGTGCCTGTAGTCCCAGCTACTCGGGAGGCTGAGGCAGGAGAATTGCTTGAACCCAGGAGGTGGAGGTTGCGGTGAGCCGAGATTGCACCATTGCACTCCAGCCTGGGTAAGAAGAGTGACACTCCGTCTCAAAAAAAAAAAAAAAAAAAAAACTCTAGGCTCAAGGTACCCTCCTGCCACGGCTTCCCAAAGTGCTGGGATTAGCGGCCTTAGCCTCTGTGCCCAGCCATGCCTATTTTTTCAATAGTACAATATGTGACATACAGTCATGCATCAACGAGGGGGAGACATTCTGAGAAATGTGTCTTCAGCTGTTAAGCATGTACTTAGACAAACTTAGATGGCAGAGCCAACCACACGCCTAGACATATGGTATGGCCTATTGCTCCTATGCTACTAGGAGTGATGTAACTATATGAGTACTGTAGGTGATTGCAACACAATGGTAAGTATTCGTGTATCTAAACCTAGAAAAGGTATAGTAAAAACATGGCATAAAAGACAAAACATGGCACATGTGTATAGGGCACTTAACATGAATGGAAGGCCGGGCGTGCTGGCTCACGCCTGTAATCACAGCACTTTGGGAGGCTGAGACGGGCGGAACACGAGATCAGGAGTTCGAGACCAGCCTGACCAACATGGTGAAACCCCATCTCTACTAAAAATATAAAAATTAGCTGGGCATGGTGGCTCCCGCCTGTAATCCTAGCTACTTGGGAAGCTGAGGCAGACGAATCGCTTGAACCTGGAGGCAGAGGTTGCAGTGAGTCAAGATCGGGCCACTGCACCCCAGCCTACCTGGGTGACAGCGTGAGACTACATCTCAAAAAAAAAAAAAAAAAAATGAAGCCTGCAGGACTGAAAGTTGCTCTGCGTGAGTCAGTGAGTGGTGAATGAATGAGAAGGCCTACAAAATATTTCTGTACACTATCACAGACTTTGTAAATAATATACACTTCCGCTACACTATATTCATTTATTTATTTATTTACTTATATTTGAGATGGAGTCTCGCTCTATTGCCCAGGCTGGAGTGCAGTGGCACGATCACAGCTCACCGCAACCTTCGACTCCCAGTTTCAGGTGATTCTCCTGCCTCAGTCCCCTTAATAGCTGAGATTACAGGCACACGCCACCATGCTCAGCTAATTTTTGTATTTTTAGTAGAGACAGGGTTTTGCCATGTTGGCCAGGCTGGTCTTGAACTTGGGACCTCAGGTGATCCATCCACCATGGCCTCCCAAAGTGCTGGTATTACAGGCGTGAGCCACTGCGCCTGGCCTAAATGTATTTTTTTTTTAAGTTTATTTCTTTAATAATAAATTAACTTTACCTTGCTATAACTTTTTTACTTTATAAAGTTTTAAATTTTTAAAAACTGTTTGACTTTTGTCTTAACACTAAGACTAAAAACAAGGACACTGTACAGCTCTACAAAAATATATTCTTTCTTTATGTTCATATTCTATAAGCTTTTTCTATCAAAAAATTTTTTTTTACTTTTAAACTTTTTTTTTTTTTTTTTTTTTAAATAGAGACAAGATTTCACCATGTTGGCCAGGATGGTCTCGATCTCTTCACCTCGTGATCCACCCACCTCGGCCTCCCAAAGTGCTGGGATTACAGGAGTGAGCCACTGTGCCTGGCTAAACTTTCTTTGTTAAAAACTAAAACACAAACACACACATTAGCCTAGGCCTACACAGGTTCAGGATCATCAAGATCACTGTCTTTTTTTTTTTTTTTTGAGGTGGAGTCTCGCTCTGTCGCCCAGGCTGGAGTGCAGTGGTACCATCTCTGCTCACTGCAACTTCCGCCTCCTGGATTCAAGCTATTCTCCTGCCTCAGCCTCCCAAGTAGCTGGGATTACAGGCGACCACCACCACGCCTGGTTAATTTTTGTATTTTTAGTAGAGATGGGGTTTTACCATGTTGGTCAGGCTAGTCTCAAACTCCTGACCTCAAGTGATCTGCCTGCCTTGACCTCCCAAAGGGCTGGGATTACAGGTGTGAGCCACCGCACTGGGCCAATATCACTGTCTTTTACCTTTATATCTTCCCACTGGGGGATCTTTTTTCTTTTTTTTCTTCTTTTTTTTTTTTCTTTATTTAGAGACGGGTTTTCACCATGTTGGCCAGGCTGGTCTTGAAATCCTGACCTCAGGAGATCCACCCGCCTCAGCCTCCCAAAGTCCTGGAATTACAGTCGTGAGCCACCGCGCCCGGCCTCCACTGGGGGATCTTCGGGGCAATAACACCATGGAGTGTTCAACTTCTATGGTAACAATGCTGTCTTTTGGAATAAATACCTCCTGAAGAACCTGCCTGAGGCTGCTTTACAGTTAACTTTTTTTTAATAAACAGAAAGAGTACACTCTAAAATAACAATTAAAAATATAGTATAATAAACACATAAACAGATAAATTATTTATTATCAAGTACAGTAGGTTTGTTTACACCAGCATCAGCATCACCACAAACACGTGAATAATGTGTCACACCACAAAGTTAGGATGGCTTTGATTTCACAGGCGATAGGAATTTTTCAGCTCCATTATAATCTCGCGGGACCACCATCATATACGTGGTCTGTCATTGACCAAAATGTTACGAGGTGCATGACTGTATATAATTTCTCCTCACATCCCATTCGATAGAACCAAGTCGCACTGTCAAACCTACCTGCTGAGGAGTCTAAGAAATACAGCCTTTGGGCCGGGTGTGGTGGCTCATGCCTATAATCCCAGCACTTTGGGAGGCCTAGGCTGGTGGATCACAAGGTCAGGAGTTTGAGAACAGCCTGACCAACATGATGAAACCTGTCTCTATTAAAAATACAAAAACTAGCCAGCATGGTGGTGGGCGCCCGTAATCCCAGCTACTTGGGAGGCTGAGGCAAGAGAATTGCTTGAACCCGGGAGGCTGAGGTTGCAGTGAGCCAAGATCGTGCCATTGCACTCCAGCCTGGGTGACAGAGTGAGACTCTGTCTCAAAAAAAAAAAAAAAAAAAGAAGTGAGCTTTAGGCCAGGTACAGTGGCTCATGCCTATAATCCCAGCACTTTGGGAGGCTGAGACGGGCATATCACTTGATGTCAGGTGTTTGAGACTAGCCTGGCCAATATGGTGAAACCCTGTCTCTACTAAAAATACAAAAATTAGCCAGGCATGGCCAGGCATGGTGGCTCGTGCCTGTAATCCCAGCACTTTGGGAGGCCAAGGTGGGCGGATCACCTGAGGTCGGGAGTTTGAGATGAGCCTGACCAAAATGGAGAAACCCCATCTCTACTAAAAATACAAAATTAGTCAGGCATGTGGCACATGCCTGGAATCACAGCTACTCGGGAGGCTGAGGCAGGAGAATCACTTGAACTCTCAAGGCGGTGGTTGTGGTGGCCCAAGATAGTGCCATTGCACCCAGCCTGGGAAACAAGAGCAAAACTCCATCTCAAAAAAAAAAAAAAAAAAAATTATCCAGGCATGGTGGCGGGCACCAGCTACTCAGGAGGCTTAGGCAGGAGAATTGCTTGAACCTGGGAGGTGGAGGTTGCAGTGAACCAAGATTTGCACCACTGCACTCCAGTTTGGGCGACAAGAGCAAGACTCTGTCTCAAAAATAATAATAGAAGAATTATAGCCTTTGGTTGAATAGCCATGTGCTAGAGAAAGAGAGAGCACAAAAGAGACAACTAGCAGTCCTGGTTACAGTCCACTCCTGGTTACCCAAATATTTATGTTCCCCCTTCTATTTTCTACATATAAAACATCCTTTTCTCCCTTCCAAGTAAAATAATGCAGTGTTCCATCCAGCATTCAGTTCAAAATCTAGGATGTCAGTGATATTAAGTCCTCTTCATCAGGGGTCCCTATAACTCAGGCAAGCATCTTCTTCTTCTTCTTTCTTTCTTTTTACTTTCTTTTTTTTTTTTTTTTTTTGTGCATGTGTGAGATGGAGTTTCACTCTTATTGCCCAGTCTGGAGTGCAATGGCATGATCTCGGCTCATCACAACCTCCACCTCCCAGATTCAAGCAACTCTCCTGCCTCAGCCTCCCTAGTAGCTGGGATTACAGGCATGTGCCACCTTGCCTGGCTAATTTTGTATTTTGAATAGAGATTGAGTTTCTCCGTGTTGGTCAGACTGGTCTAGAACTCCTGACCTCAGGTGATCCTCCCACCTTGGCCCCCAAAGTTCTGGGATTACAGGCGTGAGCCACCACACCTGGTCTCAGGTGAGCATCTTCTAAAAGACAAGTTATCTGTCTGTCGTCCCACCTCCACCCACCAAAAAGATAGTGGTGAATTAGGAATGGGTTAATTAAAGCCCTCTTTCAGAAAAGAAAAGAAAAGAAAAGAAAAGAAAAGAAAAGAAAAGAAAAGAAAAGAAAAGAAAAGAAAAGAAAAGAAAGGAGGGAAAGAACAATCACTGGACTACTGCAATGATAAAATTCCTATTGAGCTTAAATTGCAGATTTCCCAGCATACTATTGCCAAGTACATTTGATTCTGATTCTGTCAAGGAATGTCCTTGTTCATTGTTCTTTCTGGCTCTTGGCTCTCCCATTAGTTATTTTCCATAGCCACATCTAAAGTGATATTGAAGAGTGTGCTCTTGTGTAGGTTCTGTTTGGGTGGCTTCAGGGGATGCTTTAGAAATTGAAGAGCTACAGATTATTAAAGGCCAGCCTTGTGAATTCTCAATCCATTTCTGATGTATTTTCTTCTGTTCAGTTCTTTGGTCAAGTAACCACAGCCATAAATCTTTTCTGGAAAGAGTTCTTAGGGCTGAAGACTTTCCTCTTTTACTCACTAGCTGGTATATGGCACAAAGTCCACACTTGAAATATTATGATGGATACTCTGAGGCTGTATAAAGCAATATCCTTGGGCTGGAAGGCAACTTTATTATTCTGGCTGGCTCTCATTGTCTAGTTTGGTAAAGAACACTTGAGAAGCCTTTACAAACCCTCCTGTGAGGAAATGTATTTTATTCCAGTCTGCTTTCCAACTGGCTAATTCTTGCCTTGGTTCATCAGTCTCACAGAACTTGGCTAAAAGCAGCAAAAAGCAGTCAAAATACATAAACACTGATATTTCTCAAACATCCCTCCTAGAACTAAGGGCCTGCCTGACATGTGAACTGTCTTCCAAGACATTGCAGGAGATAATTTGTCCGAAATGAATATAGCTACCATAGCTTTCTTTTGATTAGTGTTAGTGTGGCGTATCTTTATTCATCCTTTAACTTTATATCTGTGCCTGCATATTTAAAGTGGGTTTCTTGTAAACAACATATAGTTGAGTGTTGTTATTTTATCCACTCTGATAGTCTCTGTCTTTTGATTAATGTATTTAGATCATTCACATTTAAGGTGATCATTGACATAGTTGGATTAATATGTACTGTAACTGTAGTTTATTTTATTTCATTGCTCTTATTCTGTTTCCTTTTTGTTTTCCACTCTTTTTCTTTCTTGTTTTGTTTTATTAATATTATTATTATTTTTTGAGGGGGGCCTCACTCTGTCACCCAGGCTGGAGTGCAGTGGTGCAATCTTGGCTCATGCAACCTCCACCTCCTGGGTTCAAGTGATTTTCCTGCCTGAGCCTCCTGAGTAGCTGGGATTACAGGCATCCACCACCATGCATGACTAATTTTTGTATTTTTAGTGGAGATGGGGGTCTCACCATATTGGCCAGAATGGTCTCAAACCCTGCCTGACCTCAAGTGATCCACCCACCTTTGCCTCCCAAAGTGCTGGAATTACAGGCTACAGCCACAATGCTTGGAGACTTATTTGGTTTTAATTGAGCATTTACATGATTCCATTTTTCCTCTTTCTTAGTATATCAATTATACTCGAAAAATGTTTCCAGTCATTGCCCTAGAGTTTGCAATATACATTTACCAATAATATATGTCCACTTTCAAATAACACTCTACAAAGTCAAGGGTAGTACAGGTACCTTATAGCATAGTGTTTCCAATTCTTTCTTCCCATCCCTTATAATGTTGTCATATATTTCACTAATCCATAAGCTATAATCATCCAATATATTGTTGCTATTTTGAATGAATTGTTTTTTTAGATGAATTAAGAATAACAAAACTAAAATACATTATTTTACCTTCATTTCTCAATGCTTTATTTTTCAAACATTTTTTTTTGTGTGTGAGAAAGAGTCTTGTTGTGTCACCCAGGCTGAAGTGCAATGGCGCAATCTCAGCTCACTGCAACCTCCACCTCCCTGGTTCAAGCAATTCTCCTGCCTCAACCTCCCAAATAGCTGGGATTAAAGGCACCTGACACCACGCCTGGCTAACTTTTTGTATTTTTAGTAAAGGTGGGGTTTCGCCACGTTGGCCAGGCAGGTCTTGAACTCCTGACTTCAGATGATCCATCCACCTCAGCCTCCCAAAGTGCTGGAATTACAGGCATGAGCCACCACGCCTGGACCTCACACACTTCTTTTTACACAGATGCAAGTTTCTGACCTGTAACACTTCCTTTCTTTCTGAAGAACTTCTTTTAGCATTTCTTGCAAGGCAAGTCTGTGGGAGATACATTTCCTCTATTTGTATTTGTTTAAGAAAGTTTTTCTTTTTACTGGATACAGAATTCTAGGTTGCTGGTTTTTTCTTTCAATGCTTTAAATATTTTATTTCATTCTCTTCTTGCTTGCATGATTTCTGAAGAGAAGACCAATGCAATTCTTCGTTTTTTTTGAGACGGAATCTTGCTTTTGTCACCCAAGCTGGAGTGCAATGGTGCAACTTTGGCTCACTGCAAACTCCCTCTCCCCAGCTCCGGCAATTCTCCTGCCTCAGCCTCTTGAGTAGCTGGGATTACAGGCGTATACCACCACACCTGGCTAATTTTTGTATTTTCAGTAGAGACAGGGTTTCACCATGTTGTCCAGGCTGGTCTTGAACCCCTGACCTCAACTGATTTGCTTGCCTCAGCCTCCCAAAGTGCTGGAATTACAGGTATAAGCCACGGTCCCTGACCATAATTCTTATTCTTATTCCTCTATAGATAAGGTAGTTTTCTTCACCCTCTGGCTTCTTTCTAGATTTTCTTCTTGTTTTCAACTTTATGTAGTTTGAATACGGTACATCCAGGTGCAGAATTTTTGTTGTTTATCCTGCATGGTACTATCTGAACTTCTTGGATCTGTGATTTATTGTCTTTTGTTAATTTTGGACAATTCTTAGCTATTATTATTTCAAAATTTCTTTTGTTTCTCCTTCAGGAAGTCCAATTATGCATATGTTACACTTTTTGTAATTATCTCACAGTTTTTGGATATCCTGCAGTGGTGTGCTCATAGGTCACTGTAGCCTCAAACTCCCAGGCTCAAGTGGTCCTCCCACCTCAGCCTCCCAAGTAGCTGGGACTATGGATGAATGCCGCCATGCCCAGCTTATTAAAAAAAAAAACATTGTAGAGATGAGGTCTCGCTTTGTTGCCCAGACTGGTCTCAAACTTTTTAAAAAATTGTAGTAAAAAACATATATAGGCCAGGCACAGTGGCTCATGCCTGTAATCCTAGGACTTTGGCAGGCCAAGGCGGGTGGATCATGAGGTCAGGAGTTTGAGACCAGCCTGATCAAAGTGGTAAAACCCCATCTCTACTAAAAATACAATAATTAGCCAGGCATGGTGGTGCACACCTGTAATCCCAGCTACTCAGGAGGTTGAGGCAGGGGAATCTCTTGAACCTGGGAGGCAGAGGTTGCAGTGAGCCAAGATTACACCACTGTACTCTAGCCTGGGCAGCAGAGGGAGACTCCATCTCAAAATAAACAAACAAATAATAAATAAAAAACACATATACAATTTACCTTAACTATTTTTAAGTGTATAGTCAAGGACCTAGAAATAGAAATTCCATTTGACCCAGCAATCCCATTACTGGGTATATATCCAAAGGATTATAAATCATTCTACTATAAGGACACATGCACACGAATGTTCATTGCAGCACAGTTTACAATAGCAAAGACCTGGAACCAACCCAAATGCCCATCGATGATAGACTGGACAGTGAAAATGTGGCACATAT